>JAJJMA010135211.1:7342-22726 GCA_023529015.1 Papaver nudicaule
ATACCTGGGTACTATCAGTGTTGACACCACTTGTACCTGAGTTTTATTAGTGTTTTATGATGTTTTTTGCTTCTTCTTCTTCTTCTTCTTCTTCTTCTTCTTCTTCTTCTTGTTGCTTTATCAATGATGTAACCACTGGTACCTGAGTATTATCAGTGTAGTTGGTGGTGGATGGTGCTGGTGGTGGTTGGAAGTTATAGTTGATAACGGTGAATGATGGTGGTGCTAGTTGGAAATGGTGGTGGTAGTGTTGGTTGGAAATGGTGGTGGTAGTGGTGGTCGGAAATGGAGTGGTGGTGGTCGTCGAAAGTTATAGTTGGTAACGGTGGATGACGGTGGTGCTGGTGGTGCTGGTTGAAAATGAGGTGGTGATGGTCGTTTGTAATATATTGTAATGGTAGATGGTGGTGGTGGTGAGTTATTGGTTGGAAATTGAGTGATGGTGGTCGGAAGTTATAGTTGGTAACTGTTGATGGCGGCGGTGGTGGTGGTGCTGGTTGGAAATGAGGTGGTGATGGTCGTTTGTTATATATTGTAATGGTAGATGGTGGTGGTGGTGAGTTATTGGTGTAAGGGCATTCTAGGTAAATCCCTATATAAAGCTGACTGTACATGTCTTTAAAAACAATATTGTAAAGCATCTTTTTAGAATTTGTCTATATAAATAGTATCTTTTTATTTGATGTCTTATAAAGCAAATTGTAAGTTTAGATGTCTTATAGATAAAGAAACTAACCAAATTGGTCCTTTGGACCAATTTTGTGCTAACTAATGCCATGGCGGCAGCCATCTGCACCACTAGCATTTTTTGGACTTTATCCTGCTTCATGATGAAAACGAAGAGGTCCAAGACCATATCTTGTTTGAAACCTAGATTGAGATAGTGAGTAATTCCGAATATATACCCTGATATACTCTAACCTTGAATATTCAGTTGTGTTTGAACGTTAATTGCCTAAACCAGTAGTGACCGGTCCAAGAATATCGTGGCCAACAATTTTTAAGTTGAAGTGGTCTTTATGTTTGGTCTCACCTATTTACCACCCACACTTTCACTCTTTCCCACCCCACCTCACAATTGAAAAATAACCACTTTTCAATTCTACTTTATTCTATTTACCACCTACAAAAGTAAATAGGGTTTGACTTGGATTAGTAATTGTCTTTTTCTTCTACTCTTCTACTTTCATTAAAAAACCATTAGAAAAGGTTAGATTATGTTTATTCAATTATAGTACACCAATTTTTAATTATTCTTATAGTTTTTTTTAATAAATTCTTTGAGAGATTATTATGGAAGATTTCAATATTGAAATTGAAAACCTAATGCAAAGTTCTCAAACCATCCAAGAAGATTCCATTGTTGTCCAATCTACACACGAAATTTACTGAAGATGGTATAGAGGTAAGTAAGTGATAACAATTGATTTTTTTTCTCCCTACAATTTTCGACGAGCTGGTCTACAGTCTCTGAACGACTATATCATATGTTAGCCGTCAGTAACTGGACGACTATGGGTAACTATAGTAATCCTGCAGTGAATGACCCTAACGAACTATGGTCGTGATATCCTGGACGACTACGGTGTTACTAAGTCGTTTATATTTCAGCGTCTGAAGAGTCTTTTCCTTGTGCAGGATCTTTATAGCCAATTCATTGGCCATCCCAAAAGACAATCAGATGAACAAGTCATTCATGATGAAAACAAAGAGGACGGGCTTGTTCTAGCTGTCGTAGGTGAACATAATGCGGAGCAACTACAACCAATTGATAATGATGCCTTTGATTCTACCGAATTCTTTACCACGGATAAGGTAGTGTATTCATATTTTGCGAATAACATGTTAAGGTTAATATGTTTTTTCCGTTTTGTATAATGGTTGGGTTAACATATGTCTTTTTTTTTTCATGTGTAGACATTTGATTCAAGAGAAAGCGTCATCAATTGGTGTCACGAGATCGACAGTGATATTTTGAGGAGCTCCACAATCTTCAACATTTTCAGAGGGAGAGGCATCATCGTTTTGTGCACCTCTACGATAAAAAAAAAACAAAACAAAACAACTTAAACAACAATGAAAAACAAAGAAGAATCAAATAAAAAAACTAAGTAAATCTATGGTCGACTAATGGGCAACGACTACAGTTAGACCTAGTCGTTCCATTGACAACGACTACAGGGCAATGAAGTCGTTCATAATGAAACGACTAGACTTCATTCCAGAAAAAAAAAAAAAAAACAAAGTAAACCTGTGGTCGTCTAATGTGCAACGACTACAGGTAGACCTAGTCGTTCCATTGACAACGACTACAGGTCAATGAAGTCGTCCAGGATGAAACGACTAGACTTCATCCCGGGAAAAAAAAAATTAACATCGGGATCTAATCAACTATAACTGAACGACTATACCAAATCACAGTCGTTCAGATGAAATATCCAAATATCAACTCAGTCGTTCAGAGTATAAAGACTAGTTCGTCGGCTCTATCAATTGTTGAATACCAAAATCCAATAGAAAGAACCACAATACATGCATGCAATCCAATTGAATCAAATAACAGTAACAAGAATCGTATAAATCAAACATTGCTTAAGATAAAAATCACTTCTTTAACAACTCAAATTAGGGTATGAAATTGAAATAAACAATAAACCTAATGTTCATGAAATTACCATTTTTTTTTATTTCGATTTGTCTTCAACAACATTCTTCTTCTTTGGAGGCATCAATCAATATTCGATGGATGAATGGAGCTCGGTTCTTTGAGGAAGATTTTTTTTTTTTTTTTTTTTTTGCTGTTTCTTGGTTGAAGAATAAGGCTAGAATGGTTGGGTTTTTTGTTAGGTTTGGGTTTTTATGTTTTCGGTCGGGTGGAATTATTATTGGGTGTGGATACTAAAGTCAATGGAGGTGGGAAATAGGGAGTTCTACAATTTTTTGTAGGTGGTAATTAGGAAAACATAGGTGGAATTTTAGGTGGGTGGGAAAGAGTGAAAGTGTGGGTGGTAAATAGGCGAGACCTTATGTTTCCATTCCAAATTCAACCAAATTTATTTTGATTTTTGTTAAAGGGAGAGCAAAAACGGATCTGAGGAGAGCAAAAATCGAAGTCGACTCACTAACTAGGACCCATTCTATATAACCATATGACTCGGACAGGAATATCCTTGTGAACACACATTTTTCACACACTTGCAATTAAGAACTATTCTCGTTTAACCACCGTCGTCATATCACCTCCATCCCCTCCCAGCAATGGTTAGAACTTAGAAGCATACATTATACAACTTTAACACTTTAGTGTTTCAAATTTTTTCTTGCCATTGATCCCAAACAATTTTGGTTGGATCGGGTGCAAATTGAAGAACGACACCAATAAGACCGATTAACGCAGTAACATGGTTATGATTGCCAATTGATATGCTCTTAGTATTATGCCATTCGCATTCCCACAAGAAGATTTGAATTGGGCTTATCAAGAAATTGTGTGATTCTGATTAAGAAATTGGGTTTATCAATCGATTTTCGAATAAAATGGAAGTGTTATTCTAAATCGTTCTTTATTGAAGGGTGGGTCAATAAATGACAGAAAAGGTGATTCATGTGATTCGTTATAAAGATCTATGGAATCTTAACAACACAACGAAGCCATTAGAGTTGCTGCAAACAATAAGTTTAACTTTAAACGGCAAACTTTGATTAACCAATCAATATTTTAATAAAAATGGTACCTAATTTATCAGCCTTTTGAATCGTGGCTTCTAACTAAATTTAAGATATTTCTAATGCACTGCAGTATAGATACTGGTGAAGATGGCGACGACAGTCATGGCAGTGGTGGCGGGGATGGAAGATGGTGGTGAGGAATGATCTCAATATGGATGTTACCATTATGCGAGCTTGGGCATGCTACCTTTATAGACAATTGCAAATGTTGATGTTATCTGCTTATTGAAAATCTTATATTCAGCCAGTACGACGAAAACTTCTAAGGGATCACTTTCTAGTTTATTGTGGCTGTGCTGCCCGATAGTCAAGCATGCAGCGCTAAATATGTGCTCAGCGGCCCATATTTTCAACATTTATTTATAAACACAAGTAGAATGCACGTGCATTGCACGTCGATAACACTACTTATTTAAGCAAAATGTGGGTTTTTCCAATTTACCTTGAATGCATGTCTAATGTTAAGGGAAACATGAATATATTAAATAAATAATTTTATTTGATATTGTTATTTATGCTCATTGTGTAGGTAATTCAAAGGGCTTTCCAAATATGTAAAATTCAAAAAAAAAACCGACCTATAGTTTGTAAGATATGAAGATTTTAAATATTTATATTCATTTTTATAAAAATGCCATTTTCGTAATTAATTAATTATAAGCTACACCGAAGTCCTTTTATAAATCTAATATTATAATTTATAATATCAGATTATAATTTATACTCCCAATGTGTTTCCGATCTCTTGTCATGAGTTGTGTCGTATTGATATACAGATTATACAAACTAACGTTTGTGGGTGCAAAAGAAATTTTTAAAAAAAAAAAAAAACATAAAAGCCTGGCTTATTTGGGGGCGAGCCCTTTTTTAATAGGGGCGAGAAGGAGTGAGCACTAAATGCCAAAATAGGGATGTTCACTTGATAATCATATAACCCCATATCCACCATAATTAGGATTAGAGGTAATGATTAGGATTAGAAAGTTAATTTATAAATAATCAAAAATGTTATATTCTTAATTACCCAATTATATTGGGATTAGATAGTTGGCCATTAGCACCACTACCACCTTCATTATCACCAACACCGCCTCCAATTCCACAACCGCCGCCACCACCACCACCTTTATTTTCACCATTTCAAATTCTAATTACGCTCACCACCATCACCTTTATTATCACCACCACCACCTCCAATTTCACTACCACCACCACCACCACCACCTTCGTGATGAAAAATCGTCATGGTAATATACTAGACCATGCCGATTAAATGGAATTTCACTACAAACTCGTCATGATTCAACTTATAAGCATGACGAAAAATAAAAAAATCGCCATAGTTTTCCTCCAAACCTTGACGACTTTTCATTACAATTTTCAAGTAAGTTGCAAGTTTTCAAGTCGTCATGGATTTGCTCCAAAGCATGACGATTTTTTAGTTAAAAAAAACGCTCTCTGCCCCAAAAATGATATTAGTCGTTAAGTTGATTCCGAAACTAGTCAAATGATATTTGCAGGTTTTGTCGACCCTCTCGACTTTTGCTGCTGTACTCGATCGAGAGGTAGTTGTAAATGGCACGGTATATGGCGGCCCTTGTGCGCATCCAAAGAAACACATTAGCTGGAGGCAGCTAACCAATGGATTGCGAACTACATTTTAAATGGTTAGTCCGACCCGCCGACTCTCCGATTGATCAAGCTTGCCATGCTTAATGATGTATCAGTATACTATTGATCAGGATTACCATCTGCATTAATACCACTATATTATTGCAATCTCTACTTGCAAAGGTTCATGATCAAGTTACACATTTTCCCTAGTCATCAAATTTTTAATCGCTAGTTTAATACATGAAAAATTAAAACTTGGGACCTGGTAGGGAGTGCGCGCTCCCGGCCCTTGCAGTAGTTGAACGCTGCAGCAAGCCACTGCTTTAAATGTTGACACTTTATTTCTTGACTAAATCTTAAATTCAGTGCCTTGGACAGGTTGAGTTGAGCTTGGATACTGACATCAAAAATTAATAGTTTGCTTGATATGGTAAGATGAACCCCATCTAAAGACTTCTTGGTTCCCTTCCCTAATTTCTTTGCAGTTCATGTACACAACAGGGCCTACCATTCAGGTAAAAGTCTTATGTCTCTTTATTGATACTCTGATAAAGTGGCATTTAAATTGAGCACCACTTGCGATTACTAAAGATGAACTAGTAGTAAATATGGAGGTATCTGGTTTTGGGGATCGAGTAGTGAAACCGTATTTAAAACTGTGTGTGGCAGTCACTTTCTCTGCTTGTAAGTTGTATCCACCCACTATCCTCATGCGAAGAAGTTATGTCCCTTACTGCATTCAGTAAAAAGCTCATTCATGTATAGGTGATTTTCATTTTCTTCATTTCTTACTGCATTCACTGAGATGTTTCTCGACATGCATTGAACTCGGTATATATAGTGGTAGAACCGTAGAAGGAAGAATAGAGTCTACTTGAGTGCTAAATCAATAAAACATGGCTCATTTGAACTGCTAAACTATGAGTTCGTTCAATAAAAAGTTGCCAAAGAGCTTCGTGAGATGAAGAAAGATTTTTGATTCTCCGTGTTGCCCAATGAATCTTTGCAAAAGGCTGCATAATAGTCGTCCCCTACCTTTGTGTATTTGAGAGTCCATGTGCTCATTGTATTTACCTAGCGACCTAAAGCCGAGCAGTTGCCCACATTACCGTGTTACAACTGGAATTTTCCAGGCATCTTGTGAGCCAACTGTGCACTTTGAAACCAAATAGATTTTCCAATACTTGTAGAATTAACAGTTAAAAGTTGATTAAAGTGGATTTTTGTTTGGTTTATTGATCGGACCACAACTCATACGCTGTTATATATGAACGATGTTCCTTTATTCTTATGACTGATCTTTGTTGAACTAGAAAATAGAGTGTAAAAAAAACATGACATGGAACGGCTAATTATTCTACACAAATTTATATCTCAAGGGATGCACAACAATTTTGGTATCTTTAAGTACCATCAAAACAAAACACTGTCTAAAGTAATCTAAACCATTAAATACTTTCACTTGCAATTTTTAAAGGCCTTCCTAAAAAAAAGTGCTTCATAAGATCTAATGGTTGCTAGCACTTTCTTAAACGTCCGGTCAAGGAAATTGGCGGTATAACTTTACTACCACAGATATTTGTTGTTAAATTTAAAACGGATGGTTGTGCTTAAAGGCTATCATATACTATACTTGGTTTTCAATGGATGAAGTATCTTAAATTTCTTAGTCTCAAGAAAAAAATTCATGGTTCACACTTTTATCATAGATATTTTTATTAGTTAGTATACTCCAATATCTTAAATTTGTTTGTCCGCTTGGTTCCTTGATTAGCAAACTCTGGCTTCCTTTTGTTGAAAGTGAAAGCTACAAAAAGAGAAAATATCATGTAAGTTTATGCCTAGTTTGATAGTAAGGATGATCGGACAGTGTATATGTATCAAATCTAGCAGCAAGCAATGTATGAATTGCATACACACTGAACTATGCATTTTGAAGCACCTTTTGTAAGGGCTTTTTCGAAGGTGGGAATCGTATGACATCGAGTACATGAAACATGAATCTCACCTTTAGAAACTTGGCATGAAAGGAGACTAGCAACAAAACGTAATCATGAAATATAAACTTCCCTGGTATGTCTTATCTTGTGTTCATCCGTATACATATTGTGACACCACTTAGAATACATATATATGCATATTGTATCACTAATTAAATTTCAAATCACAGCCTAATTTGTTAGAGTTTCACTTCATTAAGTTTTGTAATGCCGTGTAAGTTTGGAATAAAAAAAAGTGGAAAAATAAGATATCGGAGTGAACTAAGTTTCATAAGTTAAAATATTAAATGGGCTAACTCGGGTGGGATAATATCAATAGATTATGGATATGAAAACAGAGAGAAAGAGATAAATCTAGTAAAGGAAAGCAAGTGCAGGGGGTCGACTTCTCGGGTGGGATAGTATCAATAGATTAAACCTTCAAAATTTCTAATGTCCAACTTTGTTCCTCCAATTTCAACTTTCTGCACTAAATCTTAATTCACTGCCTTTGACAGGTTGAATTTAGCTACACTGACATCAAAAATTAATAGTTGGCTTGGTATGGTAAACACCTTCTCTAAAGACTTTTTGGTTCTCTTTAGCAGTACTGGTACACCTTCTCTAAAGACTTCAGGTAAAAGTCTTGAGTTTCTTTATTATGATTACTAAAGATGAACTAGTAGCAAATAGGTCTGGAGATGCGGTAGATATAGAGGTTGCTGGTTTTGGTGATTGAGTAGCGAAACCGTGTTTAATAAATTGGTAGGTTGTTTTGGTAGTCAATTTACAAAACCGTGGGGTGGCCGTCACTTTCTCTACTTCTCGCTGTAAAGTTTATTCTACTGCTTGTATCCACCCACTATCCTCATGTGAAGAAGTTATGTCCCTTACTTCATTAAGTTAAAAGGTTTAGCTGGTTGTCATTTAATTTCTTACTTACTGCATTCACTGAGATATTTCTCGACATGCATTAAACCGTGTTTAATGTATTGGCAGGTTGTTTTGGTAGTCAATTTACAAAACTGCTTGTATCCACTCTCATATGAAGAAGTTAAGTCCCTGCATTTCATTTTCTTTCTTATTTCACTCTATATATACAAGTAGTATAGTAGGAAGAATAGAGTCTACTTGAGTGCTATACTGTGTGCAGCTTTTTAGATTTCATTAGGATGATAAACATGGTTTTCCGAAAAGAAATTCAGATGTTTGGTTTGCTCTTCTTTTTCTTGTTTTCGGTTCTTAGACTTGGTACTCATGGAATACAAGGATTATCTGACGATAATTATGGTTCATCGACATGCAATTTCCCTGCAGTTTTCAATTTTGGAGATTCAAACTCGGATACTGGAGGTATATCAGCTGCATTTTATCCTATTGGTGTTCCAAATGGAGAAACTTTCTTTGGAAAACCGTCTGGAAGGGCTTGCGATGGTCGTCTTATCTTGGATTTCATGGGTAAGTGTACAAGTACAAATCCTACTTCTTCTTAGATTTGGTTTTCACAACATTTTAATTGAATTAAGGCTTACAGAAGCTTTACATGATGTTCTTTTATTGTCAATGCTAAATTTGGTTGATGCATGGTGCAGCGGAGGAGTTGGGTATAGCATACCTAAGAGCGTATCTGGACTCACTTGGATTGAGTAGTTTCAAAACTGGAGCCAATTTCGCAACGGGAGGATCATCTATTAGACAACCCGGTTTCAGTCCATTTCATCTAGACGTTCAGATTTCACAGTTCCGACAATTTAAAGCTCGAATCATTGACATTGCCAACTCTACCCAAGGTATCAGAATCATCAATTGTACCCTTGCATCATTTGAACCTTTTTAATTATGAGTCATCTGTCGTCCAGCTTTATACGAAACATGCTGTTGGTGCACAGCATGTTTAGTATCACTCATCTAGTTAATAAATGGTTTCTATGTTCTCAGGTGAAGCCGATTTACCAAAACCAGAGGATTTCTCTAAGGCTCTATACACATTCGACATCGGACAAAACGATCTTTCATATACATTACAAACTACCTCGGAAACAGAAACACGTGCTGCAATACCTATTATCCTTGATCTATTCTCCACGGCAATACAGGTACCATATATATCAAGAGTCTAGCTAGCATCTTATAGTCCTTGGTTAGTGACAACTTCTATATGCCGTCTTCGATCTAATGATGTTTTTGTTTTAATCGCAGCAACTTTACAGTGAAGGTGCAAGGGTGTTTTGGGTGCACAACACAGGACCCATTGGATGTTTACCTAGCTTCAGCAAAAATTATAAGCCAGGTGATTTGGACAAGAATGGGTGTGTGGTACGTCTGAATGAGATAGCTCAAGAATTCAATAGGCAACTAAAGTCCAAGTTAACCCAGCTTAAGGCCAACCTCACTGGTGTAGCTTTCACATATGTTGATGCTTATACAGCAAAATACACCCTAATCAACAATGCGGAGTCTCAAGGTAACAAGTTTCTATATCCTCATTATCCTCCACTTGCTAAATTTATAGCGGAAATAGGTCAGTGGTTAATTGTCAGACTGACGTCGAGGTGTTTCACTGATGACGATTGCAGGTTTTGTTGATCCTCTCGACTTTTGCTGCTGTAATAGAAAGATAGTCGGGACACCGTACTACGGCCCTTGTGCACATCCAGAGAAACACATCAGCTGGGATGCTACACATTATACGGAGGCAGCGAACCGATGGGTTTCTAACTACATTTTAAATGGTTCCATGTCAGACCCACCAATTCCGATCAGTCAAGCTTGCCATGCTTGATTAGATATCACCTTTTGCATTAATCCCACTATACGTACCATCTTGTTGTCATATGCCAGCATATATATGATTTCTGGCACGTCGTGATCTGTTTGCTATACTAGTATAAATTAGAGTGATCTACATATGGCTTTCTGAACTCTTTTATCCATAACTTTGAATGATGAAGTTGGAAATGTTCAATCATGAGATTTTCTGTATGTACATGACTAGTTTAGTTTCCGTATGCAAGGGGTGTTGCGTTGCTAAAAGTCATACCAAACCATGAATTCACTTCCTCCTCCCTCCCATTGTGCTGCTAGTTAGGTTTAGACCATGGTGAGACATAACAGCCATGATAAAGTTTCAGTTCATAACATCCATAGGCCGTCTGCAAGCTTAATTCACAGCTTGTAAAAAAGCAAACCCAGTTATTTCTTACGGCAAAATGCGCAGAAACCACCAGGAGATGTCCCTTGTACTCTGTCCATTTTATTGATTATGGGTCCAAGTTCCGAAAGCTCGATTAGTTTCTCAACCAAAATCAATTGGCAGATGAGTTACCCCTTAAAAGGAAGTTTGGCGTGGAAGAACATGCAGACGGGGCAAAATACATGTCTGGACTTGGAAGGACCCGATCCAATCCATCACACCTTTTTGCGGTCAGCGTTGGCCCTTGGGATACATATTAGCCGTTTAAGAGAAAGTGAAAACTAAATCGACGATCCACGTTATCCCATAAACTAAAAAGGCAGGCGGGCAGCTGCTTATAAAAGAAAAAAACCCTAACATTGTTATTTTAGATCTTCAAAACCCACTTCAGATCTCCAGTTCCATCAACAGCAGCCGCGGCAACAAAATCATGGCCGAATGTTCAACACCAATCTTTAGATCTTATTTCAACACCATCGACAGCAATATCTGGCACTATGATTTTTCCTCTCAAAAAAATAACGTCTCTGCCAATTTCTTCCGGATTCCCGATCATGGATACTCCTTAAACTGTTCTCACCTAGCCTTGGGCTTGATATCCTACATAGGGCTGGATTAGTGGTTCAAGATGGATCTTATTAGATCTTGCTTCTTTCTTTATTTTGATCTGGTCTATTGTAAGGTCTTTCTCCACTCCAGCAGCATACGTAATAAACAGATCACTACATACAGCTTGGAATCCAGAAGATGATTTTTCATTTTTATTTTTTAGAGTTTTGAAACTTGATGTATGGCTAGTTTAATTTGTAAATGTTATCTACATTGCAACTACTAGTTTTAATTAACCTTTTAAGCGTCAATGAAATGAAATGAAGTTGTTAACTTTTGTTCAACGAACTTTACAACTGATGAGTTTTTCATCTTGACTCATTTCAAATGAGTCAATAAGTGACATCCAGCTTAGAGTTTACTTATAGAGAATTTCTTCTTTCTTTAATGGATTCTTTGTAGATCTTAGCATACTTGATAACCAGATCACTACATCAAGCTTGGAATCCAGAAGATAGCTTTGATCGAGGGGGACCAAAGTGTAACAGTTGATGATTTCTTATTTTTATTTTGTGATGCAAGTTCCTTGTACAATAAACATAAATGTTATCTAAATTGCAATCACTAGTTTGGCATTTTCATTTTGATGTATCACTTAATGTTGAAATGAGATGAAGCTGTTAGTTTTAATTTGTTCAAGGAAAACTTACTCTGTCTAATTACTGCGATGTGAAAACCCAATTGGTTTAGCTATAATGCAAACTCTAAGATTTCATCCTTTCTTCAAAACCCCGGGCCAAAAAAAAAGTTCAGCTGGAAGATTGGGGACATTTCGACATCAACAAAAAAAATTCTAGCTCGCACTATATGATTTTGCATCTCAAGAAATTAATATCCTTCTCTCTCTTTAAGTTGAGATAATATGTATGAATCTCTTGACAATTATGTTGGCATTTTCTGGTTATAGTTTGCCTGAGGGCGGGCAAGAGTCAAGAAGGATCTGAGATCATGTTTCTTCTTTCATTTCAGATCTCGTGTCCTTTTTATGGTAAGGATCCAGCATACTTAATAAACAGGTCACTATATCCAGCTCGGAAAACAGAAGATGAAACATATATAGCAATGAGGTGGGAACCAAAGTGTAATAGTAGATTGATTTTATTTTTATTTTCGTGAGTTATGATGAAATTTTATGCAACTTCTTTTTACCACAATAATGCATTGCAATTTCCAATTTGTATCACTTTAAATTGAAATGAAATGAAGTTGTTAGCTTTTGTTCAGTGAATGCTTGCTATGTCTCAAGCTGCTGCAATGGGAAAACCCAATTGGTGCGTTTTCTCTTTAGTAGGTAGAAGATCAGACTTGAGGCCGCAACATTCTTCGGATTATTGTAAATTAGTTTTATTTTGGTTTGATTATACCATTTGTTTGTGATTGTTAGGCTTCTTTAGTGTATGGTACTTTACTCATATTATAGCAGAGGAAGTGAAAAAAAAAAACATAGCTAAAAGATCATAAGTGAAGAGGGAAACACAACAATATAAGACATGTAGCCTCTCATCCGCCACCACCACCTGCCTTCGTTAATGAATGTGGGATTTCTTTCTAGATTCAAGGTTTGATTATATTTTGCAAACTAAAATTCAGGTGGTACCTATACAATTTCATATTATTTTTTAAGCCGAAATTGTATTATTGATCTCTGATGATCCACCTATGACAACAAACAAGTGAGGATTTTTTTTCCATAGTTGCCACTAACCAATAGGTTCATGGACAAGCAAGTGTTCTTTTTCCATAGACAATCTGTTAAGATATCTCAAGTTTTCGACCATATGCTATCATGTGTGCAGCTTCACATCCGAATTGAAGTTTTATCTTCTCTGATTTTCTAGTTCTTCTTACTTTTCTTTTCTTTTCTGTTTAAACCAAAGGGTCCGTCTACAACCAGAACCCAATCTCATCTGCACCACAATCCAATCTCACAGAAATAGTAGAGGCTCTAGAATACAAGGGGCGGCTTACTGGGCTGTGCACACAAATACCCGTTAAGTTTAGTTCAAGGTCATTTTTGTAACTCCAACAATTTTCATTATATACACACAAAACCCTGAAAATTAAGTAGAGATTTAGAGAGAACGGAGACAAGTGTGGCCGAGGCGGCGTTGCTGAAGGAACACAAGTCATCGGTGATTTCGTCTTGATCCGAGTTTGGGTATCATGTTGGAAGCTTTATACATATTATGGCGCTCAGATCTTTACAAATGTCACGCAATGATTTCTTTTTCTCAACTGCAGAGCCTAAGTGGGATTTGTATCTCTCAACTTCAGATCTTCATTCCATCAACAACGGCAACAACAAAATCAAAGCAGATTTCAACACCATTGACAACAACATCTCGCAGTATGATTTTTCATCTCAAAAAATCAATGTTGCTGCATATTCATTTCTGATCCAAGAAAATTATTACTCCTTAATGTGTCCTAGCATAGCGTAGGTTTGAATGTTTGAGGGCATGCATAAAGGAATTACTAGGTTCATGTATCAATAACTTCTATTTTGTTTTTAAAGATGGATGTCAGATTTTGTTGTTTCTTCATTTTTAATCTGGTCTCCTTTCCAAGGTAAAGATGGATGCAGCATAATTGAAAAACGGATCATTACATGGAAACCAGAAGATCAAACATATGTAGGAACGGGTATGACTGGTTCTCTGACTGTACCTTCCCATTGTGACTCATCACCAAAGTCTAGACCTTGATGGCATTTCTGTAAAAATAATAGGGTCAAGGTCTATAAAAGTCATCAAAGGGTATTTTTAAGTATTAGAGTGTATATTTTTGGAAGAACCCTTTGAAAATGTGCTATTTTTGTTGATTTCAGGTGAGGACTATCTAGGTTCTTGATTTTTCGCAGACTTACATTGACAAATCACTTCAGTTTCATTTTATTTATTTTTTGCTCAATCAATAATTATTTGTCAACAGTCAGTGAAAGAAAACGAACACTTCTGATTTCTTGCAATCAAGATCAATAACAATGGTCTATGTTACAACGTCCGCAACTCATCTTTCTTTTATATCAATTTGGAGAACAGATTCAGAGCCTCTTCTTCTGCATAGAAACAATATTAGCTTTGCAATTCCATTGATCCATGTTGCTCTGCAATTCTAGAGAAAGGTCTGATTTGCCAACTCTACAAAGCCCGTCAATTGTAGTATTACATGTGATGGTGTCCGGTTGAACTCCCCTTTTAGGATCATAATGTTAAGAGTATATAATTTTATTAGATAATTACATAAAAAATTAACTCATCGGGTATATACATAGTGATACCATAACTTGGTACCCAAAAAACAATTGTTTGTAAATCAAGTCATTTAAAAAATATCAAATATTTCCTAAATATTAAAATATTCCATGAATAGAATTCTATACTCTAACACATAAGAATACCACCAAACAACCTGAACCCATAATCGGTTTCCTTAATTGACAACAAAGATTAATCAGAATCAATTTTTTTTTTTAAAACAAAGCAGTGAGCACCATCTAGGTTCTTGATTTTCCCAGACTTGCATTGACAAATCACTTCACTTTCGTTTTTTTTTTTTTTCTTTTTGCTCAATCAATAATAATTTGTCAACAGTTGGTGAAAGAAAACCAACACTTCTGATTTCTTGCAATGAGTTTTGCCGTATGGATACACATTTATTAATTTTCTCTATCTTTATAAAGTTCCCGTACATTTCAATATTAGAGGGGTGCACAAATTTGTACTATATTCTAAGTGTATTCTTGTAGAGTGCAGTGGATATTTGTGAAAGAGGGTGAAAAAGAAATTTTCTTTCAGGCTTTAAATAACCATAAAATTATCGACTATGAACACGATTGTTGTTTAGGCTTCGGTATTTCGACTATTAACAAAAATCAATATAAACTTACACAAACATTAACAATAATAATGAATTATATTAATCAAAAATTGTATTTATAATGACTTGATGACTCTTAAATAGACTTGAGATAAATCCCTAGCTTGCTAGCCAAGAAAGGGTAGAAAAGACCCCTAAACCGACTCAAAGAAGAAATTTGCCAAAAATGTCTTTTTTTTTTTATGAAGAAGAAGATTTTATTAGAAAGTAGGGAAGAAACAGACCAAGCAACTTACAAGGCGTAAGAAACAAGGAAAATGTCTAAACAAATATTGAAAGTATTTTCCAAAAGACACTCTAAGCCACAAACGACGACCCAAACAGACTCTTAACGAAAAAGTTATGAGATAAATGAAACGTTCCTAAACCGGCAAAAACAAA
>JAJJMA010135216.1:0-28875 GCA_023529015.1 Papaver nudicaule
TGTACGAGTAGAAAATCTGCATAGATACTCGAGATACCACATCCATCAGATCTACTCGCACATACAGTATATAGTTGTGGTTTAGCAGTCCGAAGACTCCAAGAACAGCATCGAGGATGCAATGAACAGTAATTTAGAACTAAATTATGGAACCAAAATAAGATAAAGAAAACTCTCTGTGTATTTCTAGTGCTGAGATTACATGAATAAAACCCTAAGGAACCAGAGGAGATTACAAACCTAATCTCTCTCTTGCTACTTAGGCTCAACCAAACAAGAATCCAACCCCTACAACGTTTCCCAAACTTGCCTTATATAGGCCGAGTTTGGGTGGTTTACAGCTAATAAAGACAAAAGACTCAATCGTGGTGGTGTCAGTTTCTGTCGAGTAAGGCGGTTTACACTCCGAAGCTGGATCTTCGGCTTCGGTCCTTCGATGTGGTCCGAAGCTTTCGTCCCCGAGACTATACTTCGCCTGTACGTAGCTTCCTTTCCTTTATCAGCCCGAGACATGGCTGTCGCCATTCTCGGTGTGGTTTTCTCGGCATGATTATGTTCCTTGGATGCGAGACACGTGGTCCGAGGGGTTTTACCCCCTACAATGTGACTGCTTCATGCATAGCTATGCATTCTGCTTCTTCGGCTGATCTGACTTCCCCAAGAAACCTTGCCCTGCATCTTGTAAACCCACCTGCAAAATCACGGAGTATTAGTCCAAGTCCAGCAAGTTTAGTTTCATTAGAGAAAGAGGCATCACAGGTAACAGAGAAGAAAGGAGCTGGTGGTAATAGCCAATGTGCCTGTTTGGTTGGCCTAATTACAGTTCTATCTGTGTGTGCGGCATTGGCTAAGTTTTCCATGTATGCGTAGAAGTTCAGAGCGCTTTCTGCACAACATTTAGGACTCGCATTTCTCTGTTGGAATACTACTTCACATCTGTGCTTCCATATGAACCATGAAGTAATTAGGAATCTTCTTAACCTGCATTCCCTAACTTCCTGTTCTTCTCCCTGAATACTTAGCTCTTTCCAAGGTTGTCAAAGCGTGAATCGCGGAGTGAATCGTTTTTCATTTTTCGTGAATCGAATCGGGTGCTGAAGCGTGAATCGTAGATTCATCGTTGATTTTTTAATATTTATATAGCATATAAAATATATATATATAATCAAATATTTTTACAGAAATGTAATTTCTAAGCTATTTTTTTAATTTATACACCGTATAACATCAAATCCGATGGCCCAGTCATTTCTTTCCTTTCACGTGTTGCAAAATAGAATGCATGATGAAAACAGGTGTTGATAAAGGACTAAGGGTAGTATCATACTACGCCTCTTTCTCCTCTCTGCCTCTTTCTATTCTCTCAGTTTTGACTTCCTTCATTCAGAAGGGTAGTATCAAAATGGAAACAGATTTAAAAAACCCTTCTCCTATCATACCCTTCTGCAGACATACCCTTCTGCATGATGAAAACAGATTTAAAAAACCAAATAATGAAATAAACCTTCTCAATCTTTCTCCTCTCTGCCTCTTTCTATTCTCTCAGTTTTGATTTCCTGTGAAGTTCAAATGGAGAAATAAATTGATTTTTCGCTTTTGATCTATTGCACAATCAATAATCAAGAAGAAGGAATTGAAGTCCTCGTTAAATTCATGGTCAATTGAAGAAAGAATGAGAGATTTAACCAACATGTGTTTGATTTAATTTAATGGGTTTTTCATTTTTGATACATAGAATCATGTAAGATTGATTTGAAGTGATTTCCTTTTGATTTGAAATTTTGGGTTCAGTAAATGATGTCCGTAAATCTGTTTGATGGATTTGTTGTATGATAGGTGATATAATACGATTTAGTTAATTTGGGTGTGGATTTTGATTAGGATTCTGATAGGTTAATAGAAAAGGAAAACAGAAAAGGAAAGAAAATTTTGAATCGCTAAATTTTCGATTCAGCGTGAATCAATACGATTCGAATCAAATTGGAGCGATTCAATACAAAACCGATTCACAAGTACGGTTCGTTACGTTTTGGTCTTTTGATGGCTCGAATCGTAAGCGCTGAGTCGTGAATCGTACGATTCTCATTTCCTTGGAGGAAACTGAGTAGAAAGAATATCAGGAATCAAAACCATTGTGGATTTATTGTTTCACATTCCTTGAGCACTTATATACCAGTTGTCTGTAGGCCTTTTGGGTGAATTTTTTAATCAGATCATTTGATCGGCAAGCTTATGGCTGTTTTTAGCATTTTTAATGTAACTAGTCTGGCTAATGGCTACCATGACTTGGTCCTTCAATTATGAAACTGACAAACTTAGTTGTAAACCTTAATTTACTGTTTTAGACAGTATTGTTTGGTATCGTTTCATAACCAGAGTAGTATGATTCAGTGATTTCTCAGGAGTTACCCATAGTTTCGCACCCTCAAAAGTCAAATACTCCAAACAGTTTCCTACATTGTAACCTTAATTTACGCCGACTATACGAATCATCCAAACTTCATTTGACATGCTACCACAATGAATTGGTGGATTGCAATGGAAATTTTGCCGGTTGGATCTACTTATTTATCATATTTTGAGTGCTATTACGAGTTCAATAACATTTTGTTATTGAACTGAGTAAAAAGAATAACAAGAATCAAAAACATTGTGGATTGATTGTTTCACATTCCTTAAGCACTCATTTACCAGTTGTGTGTGGCGTTTTGGGTGAAGTTTTTTATCAGATCATTTGATGGGTGTGGATGACCCAAGTTTATTAATACCTAACGGGCTTGATACATACTTGTTTAGGTCTATCTAGTTGGGCTTGGGTCTAGACATTTTGGGTAATCAAGAGATAAGGAATGGCAATTGTGTTAATAAGTGGTTAAAAGGGCATATGGCCACCCAAGGGTAAAGGGGATTCTCTATAAATAGGACTCTAAAGAGATCACAAAGGAGGACTTTTTGGAGAGAGAAAGATAAGACCACACACTACAAGAGAGAAAGTGAGAGAAATGAGTTAGGATCGGTGCTACCTCTGAGACTCGGATCGGATTAAGAGTATTACCCTATTCACAGTTGGCGACCACAGGCGGAGACTGATTTCGAGTCCAGCGGAATGCAATCAGCGCTAGAAGCAATGAGCGCGCCCCAAAGGAAAGCAGAGCGAGTCCCCTTTCCAAGCGAGGACTTCGTTCTAATCGAGCACGAGCCGGCGGATAGTGACACGGATGACGCGCAAAGGATTGAAAAGGTATCGGTAGGGATCGTGGACGCACCAGTGGAGCCGACTCAGGAGGGCGAAGGAATTGCGCCATTTGTTGACAGTAACACAAGAGACACGAGCCTGGAGGAGATCCGGCAAGAATTCGCGACTCAGGCTAAGAAGCAACAGCAATTGATGTCATTAATCAAGCAAAAGGAGGGCGCGTCTGCACAAAAAGATGCCGGACCGATCGCCGGAGTGGTTGGAGAGCCAGAATTTGCCGGAATAACTGCCGGAAAAGGAAAACTCGCGCCCACCAGGAGCTTTCAACAAGAGGAGGAAGGTTTTAGCGCGCCAACTGGGAGGATCTCGGAGGAAGACCTAGCTAGGTACATCGAGGAGCATTACCGAGTAGCGAAGCAAGATCACGGGTACAGTTCCCTAGACCCCCCTTACACGAAAGAAGTAGTTACTTACAAGTTCCCGCGCGATTATACATCACCAAAGTTCAAAGTATACACGGGGCAAGGAAATGCACGAGAGCACTTGGGCCGTTTCCTTTCGGCAATGAACCAGCATGCAAAAGATGGAAATCTATGCTTGAAAGAATTCTCGAAATCGCTGTCTGACGTTGCATACACATGGTACGACAACCTAAAACCAGGAAGCATAGCGACATGGGAGGAAATGGCGCGTCTGTTTCTCAAAAAGTTTTTCTCTGCAAAAAGGCGAGTGACATCGGTCGACTTAGCACGAACAACAATGGGGATTGATGAAGATCCTTTGAAGTACAACACGAGGTTCCGGAGTCACGCGCTCCAATTAAGTGAAGAGGTGCCAGAGGACAGACTGGTCGAGATTTGCGTGGGAAAGATGACTGCCACCCTGCGTTTCGCTTTATCCAACTTTCAATTCCAAACCTTCGTGGAGTTAGAGGAGGCTACAGCACGACTGTCAGATTGCCTTGGAATCTTTCAACAGGCGAAGATGGAGCAGACGTGGTACAATTCCGTTAACTCATTAAGCGCGGCTATTACTAGCAGTGGACCTGCTCCGGGAAATAAGCGACAAGCGCCTTTCCAGCCATACCAAGGCGCCGCACCACAAGGGACACGAGGAGGAAATAATTCTCAGCGTCCTATCCTAGCGCCCATACCTTGCACCAAGGAGCAAATTGAAAATCTCGTCGATCAATGGGCCGCTAACGGTGAAATCAATTTGCCACCTGCTGTCGTGGATATAAATACCGTAAACAAGGCGCATGAACGATACTGTCACTATCATAGAAGGGTAAATCACTCGACCCTCAATTGTTACGGTGTGCGAAATGCATTTTGGAGAAAAGAGAGAGCCGGGGAGATAGACCTCGGGCGACAACAAATTGACAAAGATCCATTGCCCAAACATCACGCCATGATGATTTCCCATGACCCTAGAGATGAGGGATGGGCAGCATGGGAGGTTCCAAGGGAGAGGCGTGCGAGTTGTCCAGTGGGCAACAAGGCTTTGAGGGGACACACGCTGTTGCTTTCCAGTTCTCCAAGACCATCATCGCGCAACAATTCTTCGATTCCCTTGGCTTCAGTGAAGATCAAGTCAGGGAGGCATCCCAGGCAATCGCCGCTATAGCAGCGGGTCACCAGGCGCTATCAAGGGGAAGGATCACCTTTGACGACAGCGATATATGCATTCCTGGGGAACACTTGCGTCCCTTGTACCTCACTGCAACGGTTAACAAGCAGCAACTGAGGAGAGTATTCATCGACGGAGGGGCGTCACTAAACCTTGTTTCAGTGCACACCTTGGATTTACTGGGGATACCGAGGGAGGAGATCAGAGAACGGAAAACAGTTGTGCGCGGTTTTGGAGGGCACACTCAAGAATCAATTGGGGTAATATGCCTCGTTATGACCATTGGGCCGATTAAAGCATCAGTGCCTTTCCATGTGTTATACGATCACACTTCGTTTCACTTGCTTCTAGGGCGCGGATGGATACGCGACCATCATATTGTGGCGTCTACCTATCACCAATGCATCAAGACTAGCATCGGAGGAAGAGAATACAGGGTGCCAGCCACAAGTAACCCTTTACCTGAGGAAGCGTACATGGCGGAAGCAGTTTTTTATCAACCAACAGGACAGGAAGGAGCGGCTGTAATAGGTTTGTCTCGAACGATTCCTCTACCAAAGTGGGAAGAGGACAGTAAAATCTCAGTCTTTGATCCCGCTCGTCTGGAGATGCCCAAAGAAAAAAGGAAGGTTGAAGAAAAGGCGTCTGTGTTTAGCGCTGAAAGATTGGTGACACCGACAGGGGCTAAGAGATCAAAGACGGGACCAGAGCCTCGTTTCCATCGTTTCACCACTCAAGATGGAGGACACATCTATAGATTATAGCAATCAGCGGAGGTGTTGCCATCCGAGCAATTGTGTGAAGCATCCACAAGCCAGATGACATCATCTCCTAATAAGGAAGAAGAAGTAACGGCGGGGTCATTACCAGTGGAAGAGCCTACAGAGATACCATCGTTGGACGAAATAGAAGAAGTTAATATCGGCGATAAGGAAGAAAAGTTGATTAAAATCAGCGCGTCACTTGGGAAGGAAGAACGGAGAAAAATGATTGAACTATTAAAAGAATATAGGGATGTCTTCGCCTACACATACAGCGAGATGCCAGGATTGGATGCAGAATTGGTCTCACACTCTCTGGATGTTCTACCCTACGCGCGCCCTATACAACAAAGAAGCCGCGTATTTCACAAAGATGTGGCGTTAGCAATAAAGGAAGAGATTGAGCGACTAGCGGAAGCAAAATTCATCAAACCAATAAAAAACGCGCCGTGGCTAGCTAACATTGTGCCGGTGATAAAGAAAAATGGAAAAATTCGTTGCTGCGTGGACTACAGAGATTTGAACAGAGCTTGTCCGAAAGACGAGTTTCCCGTACCGAATATTGACATGCTAGTAGACGCGACTAGTAACCATCAAATGTTTTCGTTTATGGACGGGTATAGTGGTTACAATCAGATTAGAATGAACACTGTGGATGCGCACAAAACAGCGTTCCAGACACCATTCGGATGTTTTTACTATGTGGTGATGCCTTTCGGGTTAAAGAACGCGGGGGCCACTTATCAACGCGCCATGGTTTCAATCTTTCATGACTTAATCCACAGACAAGTAGAGGTGTATGTCGACGACATTGTGGTTAAATCCCGAAAGAGGGAAGATCATATCGACCATCTACGAACGGTTTTCGAGCGCTGCAGACAGTATAAGCTTAAGATGAACCCTTTAAAATGCGCTTTTGGGGTTACATCGGGCAAGTTCTTGGGTTTCGTCGTTACCAGCACGGGGATTCGAGTAGACCCAGGGAAGGCACAAGCAATCCTTAGTATGGACAGCCCTTCCAACATACAAGAACTTCAGAGTTTTCTAGGGAAAATATCATATATTAGGCGGTTCATACCAGGTCTCGCCCAGATGATGGCCGCTTTCACCCCACTCCTGAGGAAAGGATCTACGTTCCAATGGGGGGATGTCCAACGGATCGCTTTCGATAACATCAAGCGATGCCTAACTTGCTCACGAGTTCTCCGACCCCCGATACCAGGCGAGCGGCTACATCTCTACCTAGCATACACGACCGAAGCGATAGGAGCGCTACTTGCACAGGATTTGGGAAATGACCAACTTTTTCCTATATATTACGTAAGTCGTTTGCTGAAGAAGGCCGAGGTGAGGTACCCTCGCATAGAGCAAGCATGCCTGGCCCTCATCTACGCGGCTCAAAAATTAAGACCATACCTGTTAGCACACCAAACGGTGGTGGTTGCCGCGGCGAACCCCATGGTTTATCTAGCAGAACGTCCGTACCTAACTGGGCGAACTGCACGATGGTCCCTTCAACTGTCGGAATTCGGGTTGCATTACCAGAGACCACGAGGAGTCAGGGGTCAAGCAATCGCAGATCTGTTAGCCGCGTTCCCAGGAAGTGACGAGGCAGATATCCACGAAGACATCCCTGGGGAGGTAGCAGAGCTAGAGGAAGAAAGAATGTGGGACATGTATTTCGATGGGTCGTCATATGGAACATACGGGGGAGCAGGCATCGTATTCGAAACACCCGAAGCGGAGCTGCTATCGTTCGCTTTCAAACTGGATTTCGCTTGTAGCAACAACATAGCTGAGTACGAGGCATTCTTAATAGGGCTCAAGTTGGCGGAACGGATGAAACTCCAACGACTTCACGTACATGGTGACTCAAAACTAGTTACAAGTCAAGCGGGGGGAGAATTCCAAGTCAAAGAAGAACGACTGGCGCCCTATCGCGCAGAGGCACAGGAGCAGATGGCCAAGTTTATCCAGATAGAACTGGGGCACACTGGAAGAGCCATGAACAGACACGCAGATGCCTTGGCTACACTCGCGGCAAAGATCAATTTGAATGGCAAAGATGAAGGATCGATCACAGTGCACAAGCAAGAGCTGCCTAGCACATGGCTACGGGAGATGAAATTTGAAGAAGAAAACGACTAGAGGAAAGGAGTCATGAGGGAGCTCGGCAAGACAAAAGAAGAAAGATCAATATTGTTTAAAAAGCCGAAGTCTTTCGTGGTCATCAAAGGGCTGCTATACTACCGAATGGCAGGTGGGGCTTTAGCACGATGCATAGGGAGTCAAGAAGCGACGGGTCTCTTGAACAAAGTCCATCAAGAAACTTGTGGACACTCAGGAGTGGTTCCGCTATACAGAAGAATACAAAGGAAAGGATACTACTGGCCCGAGATGGCAACGCAAGCTGCGACCTTGCAGAACAATTGCGCGGAGTGCCAATCACCACCACAACCGTCGGAAATTTGCACAGTCGAAGAATTGGACTGGAGGCAGCCGTACTTAAATTATTTAAAGAACGGATCGCTCCCGGGAGATGAAGTAGAAGCCTCGGTGATAAAAAAGAAGGCAGCGCGTTTCTTCATCAATGAAGGGGTATTGTACCGACGGAGTTTCAACAACGACGCCTTAAGATGTTTAAGCAATGAAGAAGCGCGAACAGTGATGACCAAAGCACATGAAATGGAACATCAAGGAAAGCGCAAATTATTTGTGCATGTTCACGATGGTGGATACTACTGGCCAACCATGGAGGCAGACACAGCAGATTTTGTAAGGAAGTGTGAGATCTGCCAACTCCACGGGAATGTCATCCAAGCGCCACACAAGGGATTGCACAGTATAGTTGCCCCGTGGCCTTTCCACAGCTGGGGTTTAGACTTGATTGGTCCTATAAGCCCTCTATCTTCAGGGAGGCACAAGTACATAATTACCGCTACGGAGTACTCAACTAAATGGGTAGAAGCAGCGCCTCTGCGGAATTATGAAGGAGAAACTATCGCCGCGTTTATCAAGGAATACATCATCTGTCGTTTCGGTGCGCCAATGATCATCCGTTCAGACAATGGTACTTCATTTATCAACCAAAAGGTGGCGGACCTATTGGCCAAATATTGCATCAAGCAACATGCATCGACTGAGTATTACCCACAAGGGAACGGATTGGCGGAATCCACCAACAAGACATTACTTAGGATCCTGAGCAAAACCGTCCATGACCATCACAGAAGCTGGCACGAGCAACTACCCCTGGCGCTGTGGGCCTATAGGATCTCCAGGCGAAGTTCAACAGGGGTGTCTCCTTACTCCTTAGTATATGGAGAGGATGCCATTCTACCAGCGGAAGTAGCGGTGCCCTCAGCCAGAGTAGCGGCGGCTAGTCGCGCAGAACCTGATAATGTAGGCAGAATTGCACATCTCGATGCGCTTGCTGAAAAAAGAGCAAGGGCAGAAAATTTTGCTGAAACTTACAGAGCTACAAAGGCGCGGTATTATAACAAAAAGGTAATACCCCGCTCCTTTGAAGTCGGGGATATCGTACTAAAAATCGCGAAGCACGTACAAAGGAAAGCCAAAGCGGGGAAATTCGCAGCAAATTGGCGCGGACCTTATATCGTGCGGAAAGTTGCAGAGAACGGCTACTACTATCTTAACCACATAAATGGTAAGGAGATTGATACCCCGATTAATGGTAAATGGATCAAATTATACTTTGCATGAGAGGATAGGGACAGAGGATATTGGTGATAACTCCTTTATTTTTTTTATTTTTTTATGTAAAAGCAAGAGAAATATATGCTTGTTCTTTTAAGATCAATTATTTATGGGCACTGAAAACCCAAAGGGTATGATAAACATAATCACCTCAGGAGCGCATTGAACACGCTTCCTTTTATAACAAAATCGACTTTAAAGGGCACTGAGCACCCTGGTCGGTTGGGCACCGAAAACCCATGAGGAGCGCACTGAACACGCTGCCTCAGGAAGCGCACTGAACACGCTTCCTTTTGTATTGGAACACGCTCGGTGGTATTACGCCGGATACGCGGCCACTCTAAGACAGGCGTTATACCAACTGATTAATATACTACTATCAAACTACAGAAACGTACTCGGAGGATCGCCTAACACGCGCCCTACCAGTAAAAGAGATTTAGCCCACGAGGCACATAAACAAAACATACTCGGAGGATCGCCTAACACGCGCCCTACCAGTAAAAAAGATTTAGCCCACAAGGCACATAAACAAAACATACTAGGAGGGTCGCCCAATACGCGCCCTACCAGTAAAAGAGATTTAGCCCACGAGGCACATAAACAAAGCATACTGGGAGGATCGCCTAACATGCGTCTTACCAGTAAAAGAAATTTAGCCCACGAGGCATATAAACAAAGCATACTGGGAGGATCGCTCAAAACGCGCCCTAAAGAAATTTAGCCCACAAGGCGCGTAAACAAGAAGTAAATCATTAACAATATAAGAGATCATCAGCACAAACAAAGGTGTACGGAATAAACCCCGCCTCTTCTTTCTACGACAATAAGCAACCATAAAGAAAATCGACTAGTTAAAAGAAGTAAAATGTCCTCGTAGGTAACTACAACATATATCAAGCTCTAGTCAGCTCAGCTAGCTCGGTTTCACATTCAGCAACGCACTGTGTGACAAAATTAACGGATTCCCGAGCATATCCAACATAATCCTCCTCTGCGGAAAGTTGTTGCACGAGTTCATTATAGCGATGACGCGCCTTGCCTCGTAAAATCGAATCCGCGCCCGCATGCCGAATCAGTTCCATGGTCTCACATTGCTCCGACAAAGTGACGCGAATGCTTTCACATCGCCGTTCATGCGATTCAAGTAAATGCTTAGTGTCCAAGAGGATACTACGTAAGCGCTTCACTTCTTTCTCCAGATCTGCACGCTTTAACGCGCCAGGAGTAGCAGGGAGGGCTAATACCCACAAACCATCCAGAGACGCCATCACGACTGATCAAAAAAAAAAAAATGAAGAGGATGATGGGTGAAGGATAAAAAAATAGGCAATGGAAGACTCCCTTTTATATTAACAAAACTTAGCACATTTAATGTAAGGAGGATTACCCTGGGCATGAATGACATGTGTCGAAATAAGGAAACGTTTGCATTAAATTCAAAGAAAAGCCATACGGCATCTACAAAAGGAAAGGGTTCAGACTAATGGCATAACCGCGCCAGCAGCCATGGCGCGTTCACACCGTTCAATTTCAGCGTCAATATCCTTGACAAAACGTTCGGCCTCTAAGAGGCCACTGAGAGCGCTAGTACGACGATCATGAGTACGATCCATTCGTCTACGAAGCCCAGCCTCATTATGTGAGCCAAACTGAACACCAGGAGCATGGCCAGCAGCACAAGCGGTTTCCCACTCAGCATGGTGCTCGTTCCAAAGCTTTTGAAACGCCTCATAGTGGGCTCGCCTCTGCATAACTATCATCTCCATCTCCAACTTGACTGATTCCAGTCGCTCGACTTCTTGCTCTAGGTCCAAAGGGGTAGACATCGACGGCGCCGAGGACAAGGATACAAAATAACCGCGTAGTCGAAATGACATTTTGAAATGGGTTGCAAAAAAAAAAAAGAGAAGAGAGAGAGAAACACACAATAAGCACAAGAGAACGGAATGAAGAATAAATGAAAAACACATATATATATATATATACGTCCCCCAGAAACAACATTCCGAGGTGCATTTATTAGTTACACGGAAATCGAAAAGACAATTCCTTTGACCAAAACCCTTTCTAGATACTTCGCCTCCTAAATGCACGAAACAAAACAAGGGCATGGGCCAAGGATGCATTTATCACACGCAAAGCCCGAGAGCTATCATATAAATTCAAGGTAGAAAATACCCGACGCGCCCTACAGCTTCGAAGGCGCTCCAAAGAAATCTCATCAGGCTCACACCCAGATAGCCTTATCCTTTCCACCAAAGAGTTCATGTCAGCAAATTCAAGACAAGAGTCATCCGACAATTTCCCAAAATAGGCGACCATTATGGATAAAACAAAGCTCGCCCTGCGCAAGCGTTGAATGTCATTGCCAATTTCTACGCGAGATAGCGCCATACCTACAGATTAAAAGAGAAGGATACAAACAAACCAAATAACCCTGAGATAAAAAATAAAATAACAGCACCCATGCTCCAACTATTTAAATGGATTCAGTCATAAATGCAAACAATAAAGGTGAAACACGAATACCAATATCCAGAACCAGAATAACGGACAATACTATCCTTTCTCGCTAAAAAAAAAAGGGGAGGGAAGGAAATTCTCACACAACTCATAAAAAAAAAAAGAAGGGGGGAAGGAAAGAATTCACGACTCGGTCTCCAGATCAGCCAACTCCTTCTGCTTCACTTTCAACTCCTGATCCACCACCACGGCCTCCTGCTCTAGTGCGCCAAGAGCATCGGTAATACTACTGAATTCCAGGGCGATTCTCCGCTGTTCCACAGCCTTAGTTTCAACCTCGGTAGCCAGCCGCTTCCTCTCACGTGTTAGCCGATCAACCTCGGCGGATAACCTCGAAATCCTGGGATCAGGCGCGGCTCTTGCCTTCTTCAATAGCTCTCGAAGCCAAGCAACGTTGAGCTGCATATATTCTGCAATAGAAAGAGCCCCCTCCCATTTCGTCATCTGGTTGTCAGAAGGAGGATCCCGAGCAGCATCATAAAGGCCAGCGGCCGCAACCAGTAAGTCACGGACCATCTTTACCTGCGCCGACGCACCAAGACTGCCCGCCATGTTTGAAGTCATGATATGGCCATGACGCTTTAGGATCCTAGCGTAAGTACCCGCATACACCGAAGGAACCCAAAAACCATGAACGAGCTCAAAAGCCTCGTCTTCAAAACCAATGTCTGACCGATCAAAGACTCGTTCGAATAGGGGCAAATTAGCAGCATCACGGCTCGCCTTAACAGAGGAAGAGCGGGGCACATTGACAGCTGGAGAACGATTGGTAGTAATGACAGGCGAGCCTAACACCGTCGAAGCCGAGGGACGATTTACAATCTTATCATTTCTAAGAGGCAAAGAATTCCTCATACGTTTCTCACTACTCGCGCTATCAGTTTCTTTGTTTGGACGTTTTCCCATACCCGCCTCCTACCAAAATCATATAAGAACAATAGTAAGGTTTTTTTAAAAAAAAAAAAAGCGGGGAGGGGAGACGCAAGATACATTTGGAGTAAGCTAGCATGACTCACCTGCTCAATAGGCGCTGAGGTCGTTTCCTCGTCAGTATCTGTATCACCTGCTTGCTCGTCTGAGTAATCCCCGTCGAAGGAATCTAGAAGGAAAAATATATATACACACCAGTTCAAACTCTCTTAGTTCGCAGAGAAAATGGAACAGATACTAGAGCCTTTATATAGGGAAAAAGTCCTTTTCTTCCTCTTGCTTAAAGAAGGGGAGTAAATGCACCCCACGTGTAAAAATTTAATGCATACCTGGATCAGATGGTACAAGATTAAGAGATGACGGGCCCACTGGATGTCCTCTCCCTGACAATGACGAACTGAAAGATTCCAAAATAGCAGTGGGAGAATCCAAGGATTTAGCATGACCACGCCTGACGGTACAGACCAAAGGGTGCGTGCGCGTTATATCCATAACGTCAGCCGGTTTAGGACCGGCGCTACGATTACGACGTTCAAATTCCCGAACAAACTCAGGGTTGCTCGAACGAGCTGGGTTTTGCACGGACGCAGCACGCTTCCTTTTTGAAGAGGTCGATAGACGCGCCTGTTTTGTACAAGACTTGTTAGAAGGTGAGGATATGCATCGAGGAACGGGGACTATACCCGCTTCCCAGTTTTGTTTGTCAATCAAGGCTTTCTCACGCCAATCGCACTCGGGCATGTTAAACCACTCTTCCAAAGGCCGCTTACGCGGTCCTGGATCATGAGCGCCGACAGGCTACGGGCAAGTAGAAACTTAAGTAAACAAAGCATCTGAAAGACACTCGCATACGTAAAAAATCAATCAATGTACTAAGAGAATGGTAACTTACCAAATCTCCTCTTCCCAGCACAGCGCCTGGCGCTGAAGGAGATGGTTTGGGGACTCGAGTCGTCCGCGATCGTCCTTGTCCGCCAGCAGCTTTTGGGGAGGAATGGGGAACCCTCCTCCTGGATTTGAGCTTCGCAACCATATCGGGATCTAGAGGAAAAGGACCCCAAGCTGTCTCGGAGGAAATCCGAGCCCGACCCTTATTCCCAGGAACCAACTTTAAAGGCTCTGCTATACTCTTCTCAAGCACAAACCGACCGGAGTTGTGCATGGCGCAAAGTTCATCTTTATCCGGCGCGGGATAGATAACGGGGGAAGTAACCAAAAAGTTCATCACACGGGTTAAAAGCTCCTCCCAGTAGTAATACCAATCAGCAGAAACACACAGAGTTTTTCGAGCGGGCTGTGGATAACGAATGGTAAAAGGGAGTGGACGACAGCGAAGCGCGCCTCCCTCGGAGTAAACGAACCTATCGTAATAAACCTCAATTGAGGCATCGTTTAGAACAAGAAGAGGTAAAGGCGGCGGAGGGGCCCCTTGGTCAAAACCTGCTTGGCGGACTACTCGATCAAAATTATAAGCCTCAATGGTAAACGCGCCTCTATAAAACCCAGGGAGATAACCAGAAGTAACGGACAAAACGAAGTCTACCTCACCCCCACGCTTTACCCTTCGAGAGTCAAGGATTTCTTCTTCATCCGAGTAAAAGGCGTAAGGAATAGGCCCAACGCGACCATCAGTATATGGTGAAAAACAAAATTTGGCTTCGATATCCATATGATGGGAGATGCTGTCCTGAGACTTAGGCGATTTCCGTTTGAAAAGACGAGCACGAGGGTAAGAATACTCCATGGACTCCTGATAAGTTTCGCCATTTTCGTCGACTCGTTCCTCGACGCCATGAAGAGTAATGTCCGGCTCCGATGGGCTGAACCCTGGAAATCGATCCCAGGACCACATCTGGAGGAAATTGGCGGGAACGAAAGTCTCGACCGTATGCACATTGGCGGCTCTCTGGATATCGATCACGAGGAGATCTAAATGGCGGTAAAGTCCACCCAGAAACATAGGGTCCAGAGGAAAGGATATGCCGCGCGACATCAAAACGGCCATAGGCATAAGCTCTTCCTTGATTGTGTCCCCCGGGCTAAATTCAAAGACATCATGACTTAGCCAAAAGAGGAGAAACGCTGCTAGCTGCGCTCTCTCTGAATCCTCGCCGTAATCAGGACACTTAAAACGACCCTCCATCTTCTGCGGTGCCCAGTATTTCACGAATAACGGGTAAGAAGAGCGCCTCCTCTTTGATTTGCTCGAAGTCGTCGCTTCACCATCGCCCTCACCTGGAAAGTATGAAGAGAGGATCAGCAGTGCAGAGTAAGAACACTTAATAAGTTCAAAGAATATACATACCATGGGCGCCTTCATGTTCCTCGCTCCTTTCCACATCATCATCCGGGGCGCCTTCGGGCTCTTTACCTTTCGCAGGGGTGTCCCCTACCTCCTCAACTGGAACGTCTCTCGCGAGTTCCTTAGATTTCTTCAGGACAGCCACTAGATCCCAATCATCCTCACGCATACATCTTGCAACAGCGGACTGATGCCAATAACAAGTACCATGAACGGGCAGCAGAGTGAAAGCAATCACGTCTTCGAGGGTGATGGTTGTCTCTCCCCAAGCGAAAAGAAAAGTGTGAAACAGGGAGATCCAGCGTGTAACTAGTTTGTTCAGGTCAAGGTTACTACGATTGCAAAAGCGGCATTTGGATGCCTTGATGGCGTCAAGTACGCCGACCTTTTCTAGTATACGCGAGTAAGACTCCTGGCCTACGATAAAGTCAACCCACGAAGCCCAACCTCCCTGAGGCTTTGCGGAGGATTTATAAACAATATTGGGAAGCACGTAATCGCCACGATTTACAGCTAGACGAGGAATCTGTTCATAAGGTGGGAACGACCAGTCGGCATTATCTGGTGTTAACAGCCATTTTGGATCGGCAGGTAGATGTGGCTTTAGGCGGTTCAGGAGACGCTGGTTGAGGAAATCATCTGGATAGTCAGCGCCCTTGAAAGGAACAAAAGCGCTCTGAAGAGAAACACTTTGTACGAACAGATCTTTAGAAAATAAACCGTCTTTACGATCAGGAGAGGGAAAGACATTGAGATTAGGGTTCGGAGCGCCTTGTCCTTCTGGCGCGGTTTCGAGACCAACCTCGTCCTCATGGTTAGGAGGGAGCTCGTCGTCTTGTGGTGGCTCGTCATGATCACTCATGTTAACAAAAGAAGAGAAGGAAGAGATTTTTAACTAAGGAAAGATGGCTGAGAAAGAGGAAAGGTAAAAGAGTATTTATACAGGGAAGAAAAAGCGTAACCGCTCGCCACATAGGCCACGACCTCAACAGACCTGAAACGTGCGCTGCCACGTAGGCCACTATCTCGGCAGTTATGGAAATAAGCGTGGGCGACGGCTAGGGGACTTGGGTATCCGTGGGTGACGGTCGACCCGGCATGTTCTGCCCGCCCGAACCGTCAGGGGACTAATGTGGATGACCCAAGTTTATTAATACCTAACGGGCTTGATACATACTTGTTTAGGTCTATCTAGTTGGGCTTGGGTCTAGACATTTTGGGTAATCAAGAGATAAGGAATGGCAATTGTGTTAATAAGTGGTTAAAAGGGCATATGGCCACCCAAGGGTAAAGGGGATTCTCTATAAATAGGACTCTAAAGAGATCACAAATGAGGACTTTTTGGAGAGAGAAAGATAAGACCACACACTACAAGAGAGAAAGTGAGAGAAATGAGTTAGGATCGGTGCTACCTCTGAGACTCGGATCGGATTAAGAGTATTACCCTATTCACAATGGGCAAGCTTATGGCTTTTTGTGGCATTTTTCATGTAACTAGTCTGCTAGTGGTTAGTACTGGGTCCGTCAATTATGAAACTGACAAAGTTATTGGTAAACCTTAATTTACTGCTTTAGACAGTATTATTTGGTATCGTTTCATAACCAGAGTAATATGATTCATAGATTTCTGAAATTGTAGACTTGGTTTATCTGCTAAATTCATTCGAAACATTCAGAATTTTTTGAAGTCGAATTCAATTTTTCAAAATTAAATTAAGGAATTTATTACTCCGACGTATTCTCCCTTGGTAGTTTTGAATGGGATCGACTTCATTTTATTGGTTATTTTAGGGACCCCCTATTCTATAGAGAGACCCCAAAACAATATTACTATCCTAAGGTGTGTTATAAGGGGTGTCCTAAGTGAAAACCTAATCACATAAAAACTAAAACCTAATCAACTAAATAAAACTTCATCTTCGTTTCCATATTTTCACCACCATTAACAGCACCCCCGCTGCTACCACCACTGCCGCTGCCATCACAACTGCCACTTCCACCGCCGCCAGATTTCGGTTGGGCTAAATCCAGCCGAAAATAGACTAAATCCAGACGAAAATAAGCTAAATCCAGACAAAAATTGACTAAATCCAGACGAAAATTGGTTAAATCCAGACGAAATTTATTTTGCTAAGTTGTCACAACCAATCTAGACGAATTTAGTGTTACAAAAAAAAAAAAATCCGAAAAAGCAATGGCTAAATCCAGACGAAAATGAGTGAATCCAGACGAAAATGGACTAAATCCAGACGAAAATTGGTTAAATCCAGACGAAATTTAGTTTCCTAAGTTGTCACAACCAATCTAGCCGAATTTAGTGTCACACAAAAAAAAAACGAAAAAGCAATGGCTAAATCCAGACGAAAATGGGCTAAATCCAGACGAAAATGAACTAAATCCAGACGAAAATTGGTTAAATCCAGACGAAATTTAGTTTGCCAAGTTGTCACAACCAATCTAGCCGAATTTAGTGTTAAAAAAAAAAACAACCGAAAAAGCAATGGCTAAATCCAGACGAAAATGGGCTAAATCCAGACGAAATTCAGTTTCCTAAGTTGTCACAACCAAAATTTATTTTCGTATGTATTTTGGTCAACACATCCAATCGAAACAACATATTTTCGCCTGGAAATGTTTTACTAACCGAACCGAAAGCGCTGCCATGAATGGTTTCGTCTGGATTTTTGAAACTAACCCAACCGAAAATATGGTAGGGGTGGTGGCGGTGGTGGTGGCAGCGGCAGTGGTGGTAGCAACGGGGGTGGTAATGGTTGTGATTTTCGTCTAGATTATAATTAACAATAACTTAACTAACCTAATTAAAATCAGTAATACTAATTATATCTAAATATAAGGGGTGATTCCAATTACCATCAAAATATCCCTATTTTATCTCATTAGGGGAGTCTTCCTAATAAAATGAGGGTCCCTAAAATAGCCAATTTCTTTTTCTGATCGACAGAATAGTATGGAGACTATGGATGGTTACTAAAATCGACACATAAATTCACTGAAGCTATGATTCGCGGCTGGGGTTACTCGTCAATTATGCATACATCTTAGTGAAAAATTACCTGACCCTGCTAAAGGATACATGGTAGATGACACTTGCATCATTATAATTGATGTTTCGTGTAAGATGAGCGAGTAGCCTATAGAGGATGATGCATGAAGCAAAAACAAATTAAGATGGAAGCAACATAAATTAAAGTAGAACGAAGAATCTATCTAATTTATCCAGTGCGTTCAATGTTTTTGGCATATATATGTACAAGGTATTTGCCCGTGCCGTACACGGCACGGGACTGTTTAATACGGTACTATATTCCTATGAATTATAGTTTTCTTCTTCTCATGTCGCCTCATAACACCCCAAATTATTTTAGAATACTCGTTATCCTGTAAATTTTAGAATACTCGTTACCCTGTAAATTTGCCCTGGCAAACAGTTATATGTTATACTTAGGTTTGCCTTACATATCTCAATCTCGTTTGATTACATTTAGTTATTGGTTCCAATTTACCCTCATCGTGGAGCATCATACAATATTTCCGTAATTTTGATCCCCCTCATGTGGTTTCCGTATATTGTTTCAATCTTAAGTTGCAGATCTTCATAGATGGACTTTCTGTAATTTCTCCATAACATTTGTGGTTATTTCGGAGAGCATTCCGATAGTATTAATTCAAATAACGAAATTGCAATTTATATGTTATGCGTTGTATGACACTCTACTTTGTCGGTGTGTTTCATACGATATAAGAATGAGCAAAATTACTTGAATCTCTGATTTTCCTAGGTTTTCTAACGATTCCTCACCTGTTTTCATAAGTTTTTATTCGGGAGCCATGAATCCAGTTGTGCCGTTTGACCATGCAGAACCTTCTACGTTGTAGAAAAAAACGTCTTAGATTATATCTTATTAATCCGATAGTTATATAAGACTCTGAGGAGCATACCTTCAGTCGCATTTTTTCTCCAAACAAAGCACATAGATACGCTAGTACTCATTTTGCCGCCGTCAATATAAAGTGACAATTAGTTTGTTCCATTAAATTTTTATTTGTTACCGTATATTTTCTTTTGTATAGTAGATGATTTTATTTTGACACTAATAACTGTCATTTACATGGGCGGTTATCCAAGATTGCAGAGGTATCATTTGACTGATCCAACTGTCATGGCTATTTTTAGTTCCTACATAAATTTGATATCGGCACTGAATATTTGGTACCACATCTATCAATCGTGCCAAAAATGATGAAACACATCCCGTGCATAATGACACAAAATTAATATTGTCCACTATTACTCACAAACATCCACCACAAAAACCACCCATTGCCACTGCTTCTTCCACCACCGTTAAGGGTTACCGCCTCCACCACCCCAATAACAACCACCACCAGTTTCCACTATTACTAACCAACACCACCACAATCGTCACCAATGTCTATTGATATAATTCTTATCAAAATTATCATATGTAAACAAATATTTATTATTAATTAATTATTTTATTTTTTTGAAAATTTAATGAGATTTTTATAATGATAATTAATGAATTATTGATTATAAAAAATTAATGAAACACTAATTAATATAGCACATAAACATAACATAGTTTTTAATGGGCAATCATGTAGTGGGCTAATGACCATTTATGGAGTTTAATGGGAGATGAAGGATCCAATTTTGTTACCAATATCCATTGATATAATCCTATCAAAATTTATCATATAATTTAAAAAAATTTTATTAGATTCATTAATGAGACATCTATAATGATTAATTAATAAATTTTTGATTATAAAAAAATTAATGACACACTAATTAATAAAACACATAAACATAACATGGTTTAAGGAAAAATTATGAAGTGGGTCAATAATCATTTAAGGTATTTAATGTGAAATGAAGGATCCAAAACAACCACAACCCTTAGATTTCACATTTGGCGAGATCGCAACGGTCCGTTTGTCTAGGCAAACTTGTCTTCGATGTGTTTTATACTATTGATGTTTTGGCATATATATGTATTTTAGTTATACACAAATGCAGTATAGTATGACTATTTTAGTCCTGCTGTTACCAATACTGTAAGACATTTATACTATAACTAAGATGCACTACTAGTATGACTATTTTATGTTGGAATATTTTCAACACCACAACATAGGGGGTACCAATTGACGGTTAAAAACCTTTCGAGAATCTTCGGTTTCCAACAGACGCCATTGACGGTTGTTGATGAAAGGGCGCCTCCATTCGTGAAGAGAAACATGTTGATGAAAAGGTACCAATTCATCAACAGACGTGAATACCTCTATAAATAGTCTCCCATGATTTCACTTCAAAGATATCAAAACTTTCTTTCTTCTATAAGCATCATCAGAACTTCTTATCATCTCCCCTGTGTGTTCCTGGTTGAATCAAGGTAGTACAAACTTTGATTTCAACAAGTTGTGAGGCTTCAAGTTCCTGAAGGCAATATTCACTAGACCTGTTGTACTTGCCAATTATTGGAAGGGTCGAATAATTGTCTAAAAGAATCTGCATAAGAGCCTTGAAGTTTTCGATAACAACGATTCTTTTCACCCTAGTTTTGCTCCAATTTTTCCAACATTTTAATCCTACACAAATGCAGATAGCATGACTATTTTAGTCCTACTGTTTCCAATACCGGTAAGACAATTTTATACAACTAAGATGCATTACTAATATGATTTAGGAACAATGAATGAAAGAAACTTCATTATACCGACCTAAGATATGAAAGAACAAAAGACCTTTGGAGAACAGGCATACAAGAAGCATACTAAGACATGGAACATGATTAAAGATTCGCAGCTTCCTTTGTAGTTTGAGGCCAACTTCCCCGCCACCTTCTTATTTGGCTCGGCCAGTTGCTTTTTTAATTTCCTCACATGCAACAGATAAGATGGGTTCTACTGAGTGCCATTCATGAAGCACTTTTGTGAAATGGCTTGACTTTTAAAAGGGATAGAAAAGACAAAGATTCTTCGAAAATGTTCTTGCTGTGATCGAGCAATATGCTGTCCATTCAATAGCCAATGGTCCATAACTGAGACATAATCCTGCACAAGCAATACCAATTGTAATCAGTAACTTGTACATTCGAGTAATGAGCCATATGCGTTTCCTGAAACATATGAACTACTATATTCATAATGGTTTTGATTGATGTGTGAACGAGTTAAGTGTAAATTTCACCTGAAAATATTGAAGAGCCGTGGCGGAAAGTATCGTCATACTTCCTTTCGGATAAACGTAACTGGTGTACCAGTCATCCTCATCAGCCTGACCAAGAACCAATATATGTGATATCGAAAATAAAATACTCATGAATAGATTTTGAAGTTTGATTCGCTAATAGCCCATGTAGGGTCATGAATAGATTAATTAAGGTGAATTTTGATTTTAAGTTATGAACTTACATCAAAGTGTTGATTAAATGCTGTGTGGCAAAGGTGTTCCACAAAAAGAAAGTTATCTTCATCTTTCATCCACTTTGAGATTTTCTTGATAAACAACTGGATGTTCTTCATGTGCTGCATATAGAGAAAGATTGAGCTAAATGCCAATAGCTAATTAGTCGTTATTCGACAATGTAACACGAAAAATTTATGTGTCGATTGAATTTTTTCAATCTTATCACGACCAAGATTTGATAGAAACTTCGTAAGGTAGATCTTGAATCGTATACACTAGAAGTTCCGTAACGCAAATTCACGAACTAGGTTTCATATTAAGTTCGTCAAGCGCTAGGAGGTAAAACTGTTTAGGCTAGATCAATAAGCCCTATTCAGTAAACACGCACCCCGACGCCGGATGCCTGTGAAAGGAGAAAAACCTGTGATACCTATACACACATCCCACCCATTGTCCCAGTTGTATACCAAGATATCTGCAGGTCTCAAAGCCAGGCCTGTGTCTGAGAGGAATTTTAGATCCACCTCCTTCCTGGCTGGGACACCCTCACGATAACAAATATTCACAAAGGTATCACGAACTAGATCATGTCTATACTTGATGCCAACTCCATGTGAGCAATGGAAGGCATGATCCCCAAAAATATCCATCTCCCTGCCACAACTGGAGCATGTGTCCCCTTCTTCGAAAAGAGGGATCCCAAGCATATAACGCAAGATAGCTCTAAAATGTCGAGGACCAAGTTTTTGATTAAGCCCACCAATTGGAATGACCAACAAATAATCTTGTGCATGCTTGATTTTGTTACTCTGCCACAAGATGAATCACGCTCCGTCATAACAAACCGATTAGGTAAATCTTTCTTCACTGCATCGAAGTATTTGATTGCCAAAGAGCTCATAGAATGGGGGGCAATATCGTCAATACATAATGAAGAAATCTCAATACCACATACCTGTCTGTATAGGGTAAGTGCATGCTCAAAACTGGGACTCAAACCAAACACTCCAAACTGTCTCAAAATATTATCCTGCTGAGCTTTGGTCTGGAAACAAGATGCCAAATAGCAATACTGCATAGTATCCTCCATGGTATACACCCCTAGTCCGTCGTACTTAATGGGAAGTGTAGCAAGCCTTTGTTGCAGAAGACCAAAGCCCGGCCGATCACCAGTAACAAGATGTCTAAGAAACTGCTTGAAATGATTATCAAAAACACATGTGCCTCCTCTAAATATTCAGGCTTAGTAGTACGCATAGCAAAATATAACTTGGAGACACCAGAACAGTTCCCCAACGATAAAAGCTTACCCTGAGGATCTTTGAGTTTCTGTATGGCATCAATCAAAGTCGTGGTCTTATAAACTCTGTTAACCACCATATTTTTACCGAACTGGGGGCTCAAGCTAACAGGTCCTCCCAAAAACTTTACTTCCCCTGAAGGTCTGCAATATTAGACGGTAAAACGCCCTCAACCAAACCTCTGCTATCTACTGTGGGCCAAAAGAGTTCAGTCTTCGAGACGTTGAGATGCAACCCCAAAGAAACACCTTCTTGCTGAATAATGTCCAAGGCCTTGGCCACCATCAAAGTGACCCCAACTAAGGTCCCATCATCTAAATACCATGCTTTCAGATCCAATGAGCACGCATCTGCGATTCTATGTATCAAGGGGTGTAAAATTAAAGCAAATAACATGGGACCAAGAGGGTCCCCCTGCTGTACTCCCTGAGCTGACGAAAGAGTCTTGTCCATATAATATAATCTAGCAAGAGCTGCAAAACAGAACTCTACCCACTTATAAATGGAAGGATAAATGTTTCATTACCTCTGTAATCATTGCAGACCTACTTACAAGATTGAAGGCATTAGAGAAATCAACCAGGAGCATTGACATAGATGTCGATTCACTCTTCGCCTCAAGAAGTCTATTAATCGCATCAAGAATGGACTCACCACCACAAGGTACCCCCACCCCGAACTGAAATTCACTAAGGTAGCTCTCCAACTTCTTACCAACATGAGAAGAAACAACTTTAGAGACTAAACGCCTCCAAATAGTACTCACAGTGATAGGATGTATACCACCTCCGGGCTTGAGCAAGGAAGTTAAAGGAGATGAAGCGACAAACTCCCCTAAAGCAGAAGGACAATCCCCTGCAAGATATATGTTAACCAGCTCGGTAATAGAATTAATGAGCTCATCAGACACAACAGCAACAAACCAGCTCAAAGCATCGACTAGATGTTAGGTCTGAAGGCCGTATTTCCCACACGGGGCCCCCTTAGAAAAGCTTTTCAGCTTGTTCAGGACCAAGTCGTTAGATGCAATGAAAGGTAGTTGTGATATATGATCTGTTGGTATCAAATGAGGAGCTGCATGAGGGTGCTTGGCCTGCAGTTCTTCCAAAGTCCCTGAGTTAGACGAAGCCACACCATTGGAAGTCAAGGTATGAATAGCAGCAGTGTAAAGACCATTACTTAGCTTTTTACGACAAAGTCGTATGTTCACTGCCTCCTGATCTTCTTGCGTCTTCTCCTGATTTTTACCCTTGTTCTTTTGCTGTTCTTCCTGTAAAGCAACTTGCTCCTCCAGAGCTCTATGGAGCAAGGTGACGACACAACCATTGGGTTCAGACCATTTTTGCAAATAAGTTGTATAGCCGCAATCTGAAAAATTTTCATGTTTCCGGATTGCTCTTCCATACTACTCTTGGGAAAGTAAATGTGAAGAGTGCAAATAGGAAAAAGAAACAATTGAACCCACAGAGAGATGTCGTTAGGATTGTTAACCACCCTCTGAATGACGGCATTGAAGGTTCTGGCAAAGAGAAGCTTGCACTTAGTAGGGATACTAGCGACGATGCATATTTGGCTCTGTAGAACTTTGTTCGACAACTCAAGATTGAGGCTGAGAACATTGTCAGAAACTGCTTCATCAGAAGCAACATTTTCCATTGCAAGTAATGGAGACGGACATGTGATTCCATGCACCAAAAAGTCCACACGTTTCCCATTCCAAGGACGAAGAATCACCTCTCCATTATGCTTGCAAGATTTCCTCCAAGCAAGTATCTGCATACAATGAGGACATAACCACATATTGCATACTATGTAAAGTACTCTCCCAAGCTTTGAAAACGTTAAATTGCTGCAAATCAATTGACGACATCTCTCCTTGCTCTTATCATTAGGATAATGCTTATCCGCAAGTGTTTGAGCAGAGAGTTCTGGCAATAACTCCTCCCATCTTTGTTGTTCTTACAACTGTCAAAAACTTGCAAAGGACAACAAATTTGAACTGAATGTGAGCCTATAACAGCAGTGCATGGAAATCCGTCACCCTGTGAGGTTGCCACTGCCAAGGTGTTAACAACAGACTCATACAAGGTACTTGAAGGTGATTCTCTATAAGTGATTGTATCTTCAGAATTTGAGGCAGTAACCCCTTAGCTAAGTACGGGAGAATTCACATCAGTCTCAGATTGATGAACAACACCATTGGTATAGCTGCGGTATCATGAGAGGTTACAACTGCCCTGGAGGTTGATGAAGTTGTTGTATCATGATGGTTTGGAGGCGCCATGGGAACAGGAGTAGAAGCATCAGACCTGGAGAGAGTACCAGCAGCAAACGTTCTTGCTGGTGACAGAATCATGGCTCCGTGGGAAACCGATGCCTCAACAACATGCTTAGTGCTCACAGGTTTTTTCCTGGTTAATCTTGGATGTCTAGGGCCACCATGAATGACCTCAGAAATATCAGCAACCAAACCCGCGGAAGGTGCAGATGATTGAAACACAGGCTTAGTGATCGCAAGACCGTGTTTGGCTTTCCTTGGTTGCCATGATTGAATAACAAGTCTTCGGCCATTGATACGTGATTGATTTGCTTCTCCACAGGAGATTGAGGTTGCAGATGATTGATAAGTGACAACCGGAGAGTCTGATATTACTGCGCTATCAGTGGTCTCATGATTAGCAGCAGATGATTATTGAGTTCTAACCATCAACAAAAGTTCATGAAAACCCTAAAATGGCAACAGTGGAAAAATCAGTCAAAATAGGTGATTAGGGTATAGATAGGCAGCTCAGGAGGGTATAAATATTCCCTCTCAAAGTTTTTTTTTTATTGGATTTTATTACTCATCATCAACTGAAAGAAGCGTACAAGAATTGGATGGAAGCCTCGCAACAAGCTGAGCTCCAAACCCTTTTTGCACGACAACACCAATCCTATGAAAAAGAAAATCCCCAACTACGACGTTTCCATCATGGCTAGCCATATAGTTGCGCAATCTCTTCAGGAACTCCACCGTGTCACTACCTAACTCCCCCAAGGTAGAGAAAGCAAACACACCAAGACCAAAGCCCTGAGCAGTACATTTCTCTAGATATTTGTCTTTTTTGCGAATGACAGCATCATCAATTGCCTTGCCCGGAACAAAAGCACGCACCCAAACACCTGTAAAAGGTGAAACAACTGTGATATCTATACACACATCATGTCTGTTATCCCAGTTATACACCAAGACATCTGCAGGTCTCAAAGCTACACAGGTATCCGAGAGGAACCCCAAATCAACCTCTTTCCTAGCTGGGACACCCGCACGATATCAAATATCAGCAAAGGTATCACGATAACAACCTTGTTTTTTTTTTTTCCTTTAACGGGAGGTGTGAAATAAAAGCTATAGTACTACTATGATTTAGGTATAGCGGTTCGGGTTTATCCAATAATTACCCACGCGATCTAATTAAATGCCCAGAACCCATAAAATAGACATACAGTGGGACATTTTAGTCAGAAGACTTGACTTACGATCATTCCACAATAGGTTCGCCTACTTAAACCGTCGGCCAACACGAACCTACGTTTACTCCACAATACCTCTATAAATCCATCCAAGAGACTTAGTATCTTTTTTTTTCCCCTCGATTTCAAGAGACTATAACAGCAACCATTAATTTTTGTCACATTAATAGATCCAGCCAACAGTTATTGCTGGAACATAATTAATAAACAGATAATTACGAAGATTGTGGAAACATAAATCTGGGATGGGTCGAATCACAATCTCTCCTCTCGCAGTTCTGTGGTTAACAAAGTTGTGGAAAGAGTCCCCAGGGAACAACTACAATATGCCTGTCATTTGGATCCTCTCTGCATAGCTAAAACCGGCACCTTTGCTCGGTTTCTTTCCCCTGATGGATTGACATGCGCAGTGTTATAATAGTTATACCCTTGCATGACAAGAGGGATAATTTACACGATGTTTTATATTTTATCATGTTGACGGGTACCTCAAAGAACATATGTGCTGCATCTTTATTAGGTGTATATCCTTTCTTTGATTGTGATGGGTTTGAAGAGTTTTATGTCATTACCCAATTGAAAATGAACCTTCTTTTGAAATTTCCCGGTGTGTGGGTGTGCAATATCCTTTGAGAGGTTCATTGATGTTACCAACCAAATATTAGTAAATAAAATTTATACAGTACATTCTTTATACAATACCTCATGGTTACTTTTACTAGGTTCGGGTACAAATGGTTTCCTACTAATCGAACTATTTCTAAACACACGAGTTACAAACAAAAATTGCAGTTTATTTCGGAAAACAGTGGAGTCATTATACTCGAACCATATACTATACGACACTTGCGAACCCCACACTTAAAAGCTTAAAAGTTGGGTTGAAAACTAATAAATACCCCATCCTCCTTCATCATTTTCACAACCTTATGTAGCCCGCACCATTTTCCTACTATAAAAACAGCCAATCAGAACTGCTTCTTTGTGTAGCCAGCAATTATCATTACATACACTTTCAGCTAATTTAATTCATACAAGTACCAAATAGATTGGGATATAACATGCCAAAAGAGGATGACAAGCGGATCATCATGGGTCTCGGAGTTACGAATAACAATTTCTTCTCTCGTAACGGACGCCAAAGTTCCCAAATTCAGTCGACCTCTGAATCACACAAGTTGGTAATATATGTTTTTAGTTCTTCTAAATGGTCTTTGATTGCATGTATCTGGTTTTCAGGGTTCACTGAAGTAGTCAAATGGAGAGAGGGAGAAAAATACCAAGAACTTAGTCTCTTTATTTTCAGTTATTTATTTCTAGGGAGGGTGATCATATTCTCGTCTCCGATATTGAGTGAAAGAATGTTGTCGAAATACTCAGTCCTTAACTAGACCTTCAGATTGAAATAGGGTGCAGTGTGGTATCGAATTTGGAAGGGCGAAAGTAGGGGTTTAAACTACTGATAGTTCACCGAACAATAATGCTAATACAAACGAACCGCTTTGGTGTTTTTTTGTAAAATTGCAATTTTGCTATATGAACACCAAAATGACAGCTACATAACACCAAATCCTACATGGCAGAGAGAGGTGAGGTTTTTCATTTAACATATCATCAGAAAGAGGAAAAATAAAAATAAATTTAATTTCTAATATTCGTAACCATTGGATTAATTTAACGTTCAGATCGACTAGATAAACAAACTAGATCTGGGTTAGAAAATCAGTCGAACCAAACTTTCCCTTTTAGTTAGAGCAGTGAGTTTTAGCTTGTGATGTTAAATTTTGGTATTTAGATAATTGGATTAATCTATATTACAAAACAAGGTGGTGTTTTTTCGTCTGACCCTATATTTTCATTCAATAGGGAAATGACTAAGTTGCCCCTGCGCTTTTATCTTTTCCGTGTTTATTTTTTAGATTTTGTCGTAAATATCTTCTCCAAAACCAGGGGCAAACTTCTATATTGTTTCTCAGTTTCGTCTCTCCCAAATTCAAATCGACACTTCCAGAAACGAGAACAGATTTCTTTTCCTGTTTCTAATCTTTGATTCTCTCATAACTAATCGAACTTTCTCTCCGCTCAAAATCAAATAGAAATCTTTCAAGATCATCATCACCTCTACATCGTTTCCAATTTTTGGATTTCATCTTTGTACATAGAGGTTTGCACCCAATTTCTGAATTTTTGGTTTAGAATCTTAAGCTTGATTTTGAGGGGTTCAATTATGAAAATGTTTAGATTCAGTTGAGCTTCAGATAAGATTTCATAGTTAGGGTTTGATTCAATTTCATAATTCACGTTTGGATTTAGGATTGGCAACTAAACATAGATAGGGTCTGTGAACTCATAATTAATTCATAATCTTCTGTTATCTTTTGATTTGATTAAATTGTAGATGGATTCATAACTAGGTTAAGTTTTGAGTTCTCATCCAGGTCGAAGCCCAAGAATTTTTGTTCATAACGTTAAATTCAAATAAGTTTTAGGTTCTTACAATGATTTTTGTTCCACTGTCACAATTTCTGAAAAAACAAACTTCAGCA
>JAJJMA010135217.1:0-11736 GCA_023529015.1 Papaver nudicaule
ACCTGACCATTTCCTACCTGCCAGCAGCTATTAGCTTGTATAAAAGGAATTTCCGAACTGATGCTCTTCCAACTCCAGGATGAGTCAGACTTCTCCTCTGCTGAGCTTACACTTCCTGCATAAAGATACTTAGCTGATAGGGCTCTAACCCATAGGTCATCCGGTCTCGTATATAGCCTCCAGGCCGATTTCGCAAGTAGAGCTCTGTTGAAAAGACTCAAATCCCTTAGACCAAGCCCTCCATCATTCCTGTGAAGACAAGCCTTCTTGTAGGAAAATAAGTGTACACCCTTGTTGTTCTTTTTGTTCTTCAGGAAGCTCGATTGAGCTGAGTTCATCCCCGCTATGGTTTCCGCTGGCAACTTGAATGAAGTCATATGATGAACGGGAATTGCATTCGTCACGTGCTTAACTAATACTGTTCTTCCCGACTCTGTCAGATTTTCCCCCCTCCACATATCCATATTTTTGTTCATTTTCTCAATGAGATTGGAGAAAGGAATCTTTTTGTTCTTACCTATAAACAGTGGAAGGCCAAGGTATTTCTCATTTAAGGACATTTGAGTTACACCTAGGATGTTGGAGAGGTTGTCACGTACTTGTAGAAGAACTTTCTTACTGAAGTAAATTGAGGATTTGTTGAAGTTTATAACCTGCCCACTTGCAACACTGAATTCCGAAATAATCTTCAGAAGAGTACGTGTTTGTGTTTTATTTGATTTGCAGAAGAGCAGATAGTCGTCTGCAAATAATAAGTGACTGATACATGGCGCTTTCCTTGCGATCTGTGCACCAGTAATCATGCCTAGATCTTCATAATGAGCCAGCTGCCTTGAGAACGCCTCCATTGCAATAATGAATAGATAAGGTGACAATGGGTCACCTTGTCTAATTCCCCTACTAGGAATAAATGGCTTGCATGGACAGCCATTGAGCATCAGTTCTATTTGTGTAGTACTTATGCATTGTTGAACCAGACTGCACCACTTATCTCCAAAACCAAACTTCTTCATAACAGCCAGTATGAATCCCCACTCTAGCCTATCGAAGGCCTTGGACATGTCCATTTTTAAAGCCAGAATGCCTTGTTTTGCTTCACTTCGTTTCATTGTGTGCACGATTTCTTGGACCATGGTGATGTTTTCACTTATGAGCCTCCCTGGTACATAGGCTGCTTGCATTTGAGAGATAATCTTCTCAATGATGACCTTCATTCTGGTCTGCAAAATCTTAGATATTAGTTTGTACGATGTATTGCACAAAGCAATTGGCCTGAAGTCTTCAGGCCTATGAGGTGTTGCAGTTTTAGGAATCATTGAAATCTTAGTGCGATTCAACTGTTTTAACATAAAGCCAGAGTGAAAGAAGCTTTGTACCATCTTTACCACATCATTCTTGATTGTTTGCCATTGTGTTTGATAGAAACCTGGTGGGAATCCGTCCGGACCAGGTGAAGTCCATGCCTCCATTGATTTTATAGTCTCAAAGATCTCTTGTTCATCAGGAATTCTAACAAGTCTTTCGTTTTCTTCTTCAGAAATTAAGGAAGGGATGACACTGAGAAAATCTTCACTGGATGTTGGATTTGAAGTAGTGCTGATGTTGGAGAAGTGGTGGTTGAGTAATACCTCCATACTAGCTCTATCTTTGCACCATGTTCCATCTGTGGACTGAAGGGAGTCAATTCTATTCCTAGATTTTCTTCTATTCACCTTGATGTGGAAATATTTTGAGTTCTTGTCCACATCTTTGAAGTAATGTTCTCCTGCCTTCTGTTTCATGAGTCTGGTTTCCAATTCATTCCATTTGTCCAGATCAGCTTCCACTTCCTTGATTCTGTGGTTATTGCTGCCATTTGCATCTTGTGCTTGTAGAGTATTCAATTCCTTTTGTAGAGAAGAAATATTATTTTGTATATGACCAAAGACAGTTCTATTCCATATGCCTAGATGCACTCTTGTGTTAGACAGTTTATCATTAAAAATGAATGTTGCAGAACCCCTAGCATTAGAATGCCATGCACTTTTAATTTCTTCACTACATGATGAGTTGCTCAACCAAAATTCAAAAAACTTCCAGTTTCGACCCCTAGTTGTCTGACTGCTATATAATGTGAGCATAATTGGAGTGTGATCAGATCCATTCTGATGCAAGTGGTGTAAAGTAAAATCTGGAAAGACTAAGCTCCAGAGACTATTTACTAATGCCCTGTCTAGTCTAGATTTAATTCTACCCGTCCCATGACTGTTACTAGACCAGGTATATGGGTTACCATTAAATCCTAGATCAGAAAGGTCAGACTCAGAAATTAGTTGAGTAATGTTTGATGGAGTAGTTGATTGTGACGACTGGTTGACTCTTTCACTGGGATTTAGAGTAATATTTAGGTCTCCTATAACTACCCAAGGGACATTAACACAAGCACTGAGTTCTTTGATATATTCCCATTGAGCTCTTTGCTCATTTCTGTAGGAAGTGCCATAGATGCAAGAGAGGAACCATTCTCCTCTTGCTGGGTCATTCTTTACTAGTGCATGAATCATATTTGAACATGTGTGCACTATCTCAATGTCAAAGCCATCTTTCCAGAGGAAAACTAGACCTCCAGCTGAGTCATTAGATGGCACAAAAATTATATTTGGCATCTGCAAGAAATTTGTTAACTTTTCAATTTTATCATCATTAACTTTGGTTTCTGATACAAAGATAATATCTGGGGCATGAAGGTTATTTAGGTACTTTAGGTGATCTCTTGTGTCCTTGCCTCCAAACCCTTGACAGTTCCAACACAGGATTTTCATGTTCCACACTAACTTAGAAGAGGTTTTCCTCAATGATTGTATTTTCCTAAGATGAATGCTTGTCCTAAAAATATTCACAAAATGAAATTGAGATGTGAATGCAATTAATGTTGGAAATAAACTTAGCTGATGATTTAATATAATGATTGGCCTAAACTTCGACTTCTTAAAATTCGTACTCTTAAATGCACCTATTGAATGATCTACGAAATACAAAGGACTAGTAAAAACATTCAATGCTAAACTACGTTGATTAATGCATAGTAAATGAAGCCTAAAGCCTAGCACTGAAAAAGATGCTTTGTAACAATTTTCAAACAACGAGAGAGAATAACAGTTAAATGACAAGTAATTTGATACCTGTTCTCCCCTTGCGAGGCTTGTTGTTCCCCCCTTTCCATAAGTTACACTCACATCCTTGGCTGGAACCATTGTGGTAGATGCTGATGCTCTCTCAGAGTTGTGCATTTGATTGTTGCTTCCAGAATTTGAGCTAGTGGTTGTCCTTGATCTCTTGCCCAGTCTTGCAGCTTCTACATCTTCCTCCATACTAGTGACTTCTTCTTCTCCAGAGTTTTCCTCCACAATCCTAATACCATCTTTTGGTGGAATGAATGGTGTATACTGAGCAGATGATTTCTTAGGTTTTATGATTGGAATCATGCATGGCAACGTTAGGCCTTATCTTTGGCATCATCATGTCACCAAATCTTCTAGGTTTATCTTGAAGAGCCTTCAGTAGCTCCGCATTCTTCTTACATTGAGCTTTGCTGTGTGGGATGATGACATAGCATTCTCTACATATCTTCGTTGGTTGCCTCTCATAGAAAATTTGTACCACTTTGTAGTTTTTGCAGCAGTGATGGCTAGTGCTCCTCTCATCATTGGAGTAGTTAACTTGATATTCACACACACCCTAAAGCAATCTCCTGTTTCAGGTAACCCCTCTGGTGGGTCAACAGCTATTACTTCACCCATGACTTCTCCCATTTCCTTCACAGCCTTTTAATTGAAATGCTCCGGAAGTAGCATCTTGAGCCATATCCAGAATGGATGAACATCCCAGTTCAATTCATTATATGGAACTGTGGGGTCATACATTTGGATGGTTAATAAGTTCCCATCTATCGACCATGGTCTCTCTTCAAAGATTGAGTTGACAGCACTTAGTTTCTTCAGAGTAAAGACCAAAATATTACGATCTACTTCTAGGACTGATACCTCATCTTCAGGAATGAATGGCCATGTCATTTTCAGGTGTCTTTTTACATATCTTTCATTCAATCTTACTGGCGACATGATCTTTCCTATGAGTTGTATCTCCACTTCTTCTTCTTCTTCCTCAGTATCTTCTTCAAAGGGTACCAAACCAGCTTCTTTCTGCTCTACCTCCAATGATGTATCTTGTAGTTTCTCAGTTATCTGGTTTACACCTTTAGGGTTTACAGCTGCAGAAGTTCCAGTCACCTCCATATTGAGAATAGGGTTTATGAGCGGCTGTTGGAGTTTTACGAAGAAACTATGATAATGAGATGATATATAGTTTTTCCGAATATAGAGATTAGGGTTACAAAGATCTTTTGATATCCCTGGATTTTCTGTGGTGAATATATTATACGGAATAATGAGGTAACAGAAAAAGAATCCTATAAACCAGGAAACTTTATGACGTTTCCTAATTTTACAACAAATTTTTGAATTTTGAAAGTTGCGATAATGGGGGGAGATTGATTGACCGATTCGGTTCCACAACTTGGTGAGTGATGGAAGAACAACAATCATCCTCTGCACAACTCCGGAAACCCGATTGAGAAAGCATCTTAGCATCAGAACAAATACCAGTTGGGCAATGGTTGCAAACGCATAAGCCAGAAGTGGATGTGTGGCAAACGCCATTAGTAGATGTAAGGCAAACGCCATTAGGAAAGGTTACGAACAACCTGCAAACGCAAAGGAAGTAATAAGGTTTTAGTTAGACATAAACAGACCCAGGTAGTTAGGCAAAGAAATAAAGAAAAATTCCCAACCCCGATGCAGATTCCTAACTTTGATTAGATTAGGCACAGTATCTTACTAGCATAAGAACTAGAATAACCATAACTCAGTTTCCTATACTTGTAACATTACAGTTGTCCGGAATACTACGTAAATGGAGAGAAGCATTTGACCAAACGTTGTTCTTAACTCTGTTGTATGACACAATAACACAATCGTTTGAACACCATTTGAGATTAACGTCTATCTCATTTATCAGTCACTTTTTTTTTCCCAGATTTCGATTTGTATACAAGGTTTAAGTGTTTCCCCCCAAAACCTTTCTTCACACCTCTTTATTGACCAATCCTTTTGTATGGAAAAGAAAAGTATAATGTGTCACATGTGAAAATATCACGTATGAGAACGAGTCTCATACTAGTCGGATGTGGATGTGGATGTGGTGCATGGTCAGCTATAAATAAGATAGCATAACCAAGCGGACTTATCAAATAAATCAGATCATCTAGACTGGAATATAGAAAAAAGACTAAAATGCTTTCTTTTTTTGGTTGTAGTAGACTTGAAGAGCTAATCAGGTTAGCTCTCTTTTAGATTCGTCCCTGTCTGTAATGGTTAAAAACATAAAATTAACTGGTTGAAATTTGAAATAAAAATTGGTATAGTATTTCATCTGAGAATTAATATGGTATCAAACTCCACCTAAGAACTGAGCATAGGAGAGACTCATTTTCAAAATGGAATCCATGTAAAACTAAATTTTAGATTACGTTCAGACGCCTTATCCAGAGATGGATATTAGGTCCCAATATTGTAAGATGTGATCTCATACCATTGTGGATAATACTTTATATTTTTAGAGTAAAAGAAGATTTTGATTCGTGTTTTAGATTTTAGAAGTTTGAAACGATAAAATAGAGAGAAAAAAAGACTGAAAATGTCGATAAATCGTTGTATTAGGGTGAAAAACAATGTGTTATTAAAGCACTTAAATTTGAAAAATACAAGGAAATCATAAACCAAGAAATGGTCGTTCAAGCCTTGCTTTAGTCACAGTGTTATGATATAGGGTTGACCTTAGGGAGGGAAGGTAGGAAAGAATGAGATCAGAGTAATTCTAGTTGAAGAATATGAATTTCGTATGTGTTCTGGTGTTCTTGGAGAATTAGACTTGTCAAAGAAAAGCTTAATATTGATTAAGGATTGCAAGGTATGTGATTAATGGTATCGAATCACTTCTAGGTATCAAATCACTTTTATGCCTTATAAAATAGATGAAACCATTTATTTATCGTGTTCGGAACACTGATCTCTTGTAAGTTGTGAAAAAGTGGCAAAGTGGAGAATGTGGAGAACATGAATCGTTCCCGTAAAGGTATGAAAACCGAAATACACACCAATGAAGAGTTTATAGATAAATAGTTGGTCCTCAAAATGTGGTGCAAGTAATTACAAATCTATTTACTAATTTATTTATTTTTAAAACCAAACTGATTTATTAGAACTTCAAGAAGAACAATGCATCAAAAGTTCAAAATTATTGTTGATATTCTAATGTCATTTGCTGACAACAACTCACAATGCAGATTTGTAGAATGGCTTTGTTTTACTATCAGCAATGGGAGGGCAATCCGATTTTTATATTATATTTGAATGTTGATGGGATGTCTGAAGAATAGTTTTCCAGATATCTTCAAAATCTGTAAGGATAAACAAACTTTTGTGGCTGATATGATCGAAGAGGGTGTGTGGAAAGGAAACTTTAAGAGAACTCTATATGCAAACATGAGAGAGATTTAGGTATTGTCGCAGAATTGGTAGAGGGTGAATATGAAGTGCAGATTATGGATGGATTTAATTCCTCGAAGTGTTATGATAATTTTGAGGATGTGCAGATAAATTGTCATTTTCAGAAATATTTATGGAATAACCATATTCCTCCTAAAGTCAGCTTCATGTGTGGGCAGTTTTTCACAACTTTCTCTCGCCAAGAGATGTGCTTAGAAACAAATGTATTTACATTGTTGTTGCATTTTTGTTGCATTGTGTTTATTCTTTTGAAGTCTAGGATTATTTCATAAAGGCTTTTAACATAGCCCGGCCTATCATCTACACTGGTTCAATTATTTTATGCTTGGGATATAAATGTTCTAAAGGCAGAAGGAAAGAAGTTTAGAAAATTATTCATTGTATTGTGATGTGGTTAGTGTAGAAGGAATGCGCTTGTTAAGATAACAACTGTATTGCGGAGTTGTGACTTAGTGACTTTCAAAATAGTTGATTCTAGGTGGATTAACTGGGAGACTATTACACATGTTTAAGTCATTTGTTTAGTTCTGGCCTCTCTTTTTTTTATATGGGAAAAGAGATTTTATTAGAGTAAAAAAGGATGTACAAAGCTACCAGAGGTAGCTACAAAGGAGAACAAAATGAAATTACAAAAACATATTGTCCCAATTAAGAAAGGAATCACTAAAGTTAATGTGGACTCTATTTCCAGCTGCACTTGCCCAAGAGAGTACCAATGCCTTTGCGTCTGTCCCCAAGTCCACATCAGTCTTGTATTTGTGCTTTTGATCAAAGTTTCTAGCATTTCTCTCGCGCCATAGAACCCACAGAACTGCTGCAGGAATAAGAGGCTACACAATTGCAGCGTTCGTTGTTATGTTGTCAGAAAACCAGCAATGCGCTAACTTGTAAACTGAATCTGGAAAAGACCATACCCAATTGGTGGGAGTGAGCATGCACCAAACTTTATAAGCCACCTTATAGTGAAGGAAGATGTGATTTGCAGTCTCATCAGCATCACCACATATAATGCAGCAATTATTATGAGTAATACCTTTCCTGGCTAGCTTATCCGCAGTATTTAGTTTTCCATGAACCGCACTCCACATGAAGAAGTTTACCTTTTGTGGTATGTTGTTTTTCCAGATGAAAGAATGAGGAAAATTATCCAGTCCAGTAGCATCATTCATCTTTGCATATAATGATTTTACGGTGAAAATACCATCATCACTAAGAGACCATCTTCTTGTATCATTTTGGGTATCCAGAGATGGTGGCTGAGCACCCAATTGCTGAAGCATAAGAGCAAGCTGGTTGGTTTCAGAGTTGTTTAACTTCCTTTTTAGCTCTAACTTCCAATTCCCATCATCAGTTATGTGGTTAGAAATAGACAGGTGTTTTTCTTTGGATAGTTTGTATATGAGAGGAAAAGACTCAGACAAAGCTGCAATACCGGACCATTTATCATGCCAAAAAGAGATTCTGGAGCCATTATGCACTACAAGGTTAGAGTGAGTATTCACCATTGCACCAGTACTAGCTATGGCCTTCCAGCAGGAAATACCAAAAGCACCAGACACCTTATCAGGGTACCAAAAAGAGTTAGAATCTCCATATTTTTCTGAAATTACCTTGTACCACAGATGATTTTTCTCAACACCATACCTCCAACACCATTTCAAAAGAAGAGCTATATTCATCTTCCTAAGATCAAGCACCCCTAGGCCTCTTCTTTCTTTGGTAGCACACACAGTTGGCCAATTAACCAAATGTGAACTTCTTGCACCTTATTTTCTCTCCCAAAGGAACTTCTTCATTTTCATTTCAAGTTGATCAATGACAGAGATGGGAGCCAAGAAAAGTGAAAAATAATATAAAGGCAAAGCAGAGAGAATATGCTTTATATACACCAATTTCCCACCTTTTGAAAGAGAAACCTGCTTCACAAAGACAATTTTGCATCAAACTTCTTTATAACAGGGTCCTAGAGAGTTTTAGAGTTTGAAGTAGCTCCCAAGGCATACCCAGATAGATGAAAGGGATAGTGTCAGTAGCACATCCCAACTCCATAGCCCAAGAGTTAAGTTATGTGACATCCCCAATTGGAATCAACCTAGTCTTTGTAGTGTTTACCTTGAGTCCAGCAATAAACTCAAAACACTTAAGAACAGAAAAAAGATTATGAAGTTCTTTCTTTGCATCAAGAAAAAATAAGGTGTCATCTGCATAGTGTAGATGATTAATGATCAAACCATTTTGAGTACAAGAAAACCCACTAAATATTTATCAATGGCCATGACAAAAGAAGGTTTGGGTGTATATAGGGTTTTTTCCCATTCCATATCAGTAATAGAATTAACCGACAGTGTATGGGTAACGGGTTTTGGAATCCAAATTTGTTTTGGTTTTCTAGGCTATCTTTCTTTTGTTTTTACTCTTTTTCTTTTTGGATCCGTGATGGGCTTTCTTCCTGGTGGCATAATTTGAATTTGAAAATCTTGAATTCACACTTGTATCAGTTGAGTGAGAAATAACCGGATCTGACGAAAATCTTGCCGCAATCAAGTCTGTGATTTTTGAAGTGAATTTTCTCCGGTTCTTTCACACTAGCTCCAGATTTCCGTATCTTCATTTGATCTCTTTGACTGATCTCTTCCATGTCGATATGCAGAAGGATGAATCTTTCACAATTTGACTTGTGCACAATTTGATAACTCGAGGAATGAAGTTAATGCCTCTTACACTTCTTACCTTGAGCTTCATTACCTTAAATCTTGAAGACTTTAGAGTATCTGTATTTATCACTAGTAATTCCCCACATGCTTTTGCTATCGAGTGAATGACATCAATGGACCAATAATGATGTGGAATACCCACTACTTGAATCTTAAAATCTGTTTGAATCTTCTCATTAGTTGAATTCCATATATCTTGATGTCATCGAACCGCTACAAAATGGACATTACCTAGCTTAAAGCTAAGAGTTGTGTCGCTCCTTCCATTGTTGATATGAAAAATTGCTTGAGTAGAGTTTATTGGGAATAACTCTAATGGAGTGGTAATATTCAGTAAACGACATTTCTCATAACCAACTGGCATCCATGAGATAACATTCACTGGTGCAGAAACTATGAATGTATCATTCCACCCGCCAATGGGGTTCATACAGTCCAAATTGCATACATTGAGGATCCAAGGTTGTAGAATTCAGAAAGGTTATGTTCGAGAAAGGTTTGGTTGCACTACAAGAAAACCTAAAAAACTTTTGATCAATTTTCGAGTAACGATGTTCTGTAGCCATGGTCAAAAGCAGGAGAGGGAAAACGAAGGAAAACCTAAATGAAATCCTAGTTAAGGCTAACTGTAATCTATTCTATTTGGACGTAACAATGTTATACAACATCGAAAGCTGAGAAGGAATCCTATTGAAAACCAGACTAAAATGATCTAAACTAAGGTTTCATGGATTGAGGTTAATCATTTCAAATGAAGAAAGCTGTTCTTGAGTTTCCATTGCTCTGGTCAATTGAGACGGCCAAAGTCAAGAAGCATTGTGTCTATTTCATGTCTACAAGGTTCGATATTTCATGTCTGCCTACAAGGTTCGATATTTCATGTCTGCCGAGAATGAACTAGACTCTTAATAGGTTATCAATAGTCTGTTGTAAGTGTAGTTATTTCTTCTGAGGGAGAAGGATTAACCAGCATTTTCAATAAATTACGTTTACTAGTGATGGTTGAAGGATGAACTCAGAGGAACTACTGAGGTAATGACAGTTTTTGTTGTCCCATTTCTTAGATTGCTATTGTAATGTAGATCTCTTTTCCATTTTAATATAATGTTTTCCTTTTCGAAAAATTAATATCATTAGGTTTGTTATTGATATAAACTCTTAATTATTACAGCAAATTCTAAGGGTAGTGACTGAGGTTCACTATCTCCTTCAAAATAATGGAGTTAACCAAATTCGATCATCCTGTGCAAATTGAAGGAGACCAATTGCCCCAAAACTTAGTTGCTCTAGTTCAGTTGAACCATTGGTTTGTAGTGAAGCTTATATCGGACTCTTGAATAAATAAATAAAAAACGACATATTGTCTAGGTATATACAATATATAGTTAGCCGTTTAAGAAGAATTGAAGGTATGGATGACATATTGTCTGTCGTCCAAGTAGAATTTTGTTAATAACAACTTACATACGATATGGCGTTAACCATATACCGTGTGTTTAGATAGTCTCTCCATAATAGAAAACTTACACTTTCAAAATGAAGTTTTTACAACTACCCATAAATAATGCTCTTTCATAGTCTTATTTTCAAAGAAAAAAATTTCAAATTAATATTACACGAAAACTGCTACATACTCCCAATTTTTCTCCCCCAGTAAATGTCACTGTAGTACAGTGGTAAAGTCGTTGGGTGATGACACCGGTGACGTGAGTTCAAAACTCGTTTGCATCATAATGGGAGGGATTTTTCTTTACCTAGTTACCTGGACTTGTAGGTAGCTTCGGTCCAAAAAAAAAAAAAATTCTCACCCGTCTTCTTTCCCTATTAGGTGGCACATTATGTAATCTTAGATTTCCCTCGCTCCTCTTTGGATTTGCAAGCCATTCATTAAGGAAGTGCCCACTAATTTGTGACAGCTACCCGGAGAAAAACACTGGGCGCTAGGTTTGGGGTATCTAATTTTCGGTGTAATACAGTCTTTCTTCTTTTATTAGCTTCGTACGAAATCCCTTTCTTTTCTTCGCTTGGAAACAAAAGAAAGAAAAGGAAAGTTGACCTCTATCACTCCAAACATAAAAGAGTTTAGACCCACCACCTCTGAACATGCTCATTTCCAGTTCAGTCAGTTTGAGAGAGTTAATAAACACCCACGTTACTTTTGGGTTGTTAAACTTGTTGCAGAACACTTCACTCTTCTTTTGGACTTTATATTTTTCCAAGGCTTTTCAAAGTTCAAACTATACAAAAAAGCGAAAGAAGTTGTGGAAAGAGCGTGAGCTCCCTGCCACCATTCTCATGTGTATTTATGTCTCTCTTAAACACCACACGTATGCTACGCCCACTGTACGATTTCCCTCGTACGTGCGAGTCATATTACACGCGGCTTGATGAAGACCCTTTAACCTGCGTGGCAAAAG
>JAJJMA010135225.1:0-22087 GCA_023529015.1 Papaver nudicaule
TATGGGCAAAAAGTTTTGCAACTAACCTTGCCTTGTAGCGTACTTGATTCTCCAGGGATCCTTATTTCTTTGCATATACCCATTTGCACCCAATGGCCTTCTTACCGTTCGGAAGTTTCATGAGAATCCATGTGTCATTCTTGTCAAGGGACTCCATCTCCTCTTTCATTCCACCTTTCCATTCTTACGCTCTACACTTTGTATAGCTTCAGCATAAGTGCTTGGAGTACCATCTTCAACAACTGGTAATGCATAAGTTACAAAATCATTTAACCATCCAGGTTTTCTGATTTTCCTTCTTGGCTTGCTGGGTGTTACAGTCTTCGAGACTATAACTTATACTGCTCTTTGTTCCTCTTCACTAACAATGTCACTATCATTTGGAACATCAGTAGTTACTTCCCTTGTAGACTCCTTGTCTTCAGAAGTAGACTCAATAGATACAGACTTAGCTGGACTTGGTGGAATTGCATCAAACTCCACCTGCTGCAAAGGCTCACTGGTACTGGTGCTTCTGTCCTCCACCTGCTGAGAACCCAGAGACTTTACCATAGACATCTCATCGAATGTAACATCTCTACTCATGATCATCTTCTTCTCAACTGGATTCCAAATTTTAAATCCCTTAACTCCACTTTTCATACCCATACAGATCCCTTTAACAACACGACTATCAAGCTTGTTTTCACTTACATGATACCACGCAAGGCAACCAAAGATATGAACGGATTCATAATCATAAGTTGGCTTACCAGACCACTTCTCCATAGGATTTTTACCTTCTAATGCAGGCAACCTATTAATGAGGAAGCACACATATGTAACTGCCTCAGCCCAGAACATTTTACCTAATCCAGCATTAGATAACATACATCGTACCTTCTCTAGTAGCGTACGATTCATGCGTTCTGCAACCCCATTTTGTTGCGGTGTCTTCCTAACTATGAAGTGTCTCTTTATCCCCTTATCCTGACATACTTGCAAGAATGGATCACTCGTGTACTCACCACCATTATTCGAACGTAGTACCTTGATCTTTCAGCCAGTTTGGGTCATAGTTGCCTTCTTCCACTTCACAGAGACTTCTAGAACATCACTCTTATGCCTCATGGTGTACACCGCGCCTAGAATAATCATCAATGAACGATACAAACCAATGCTTTCCTCCCAATGAATATGCATTCTTGGAGGGACCTCAGACATTTGTATGAACATAGTCAAGAACTCCACCAGTCTTGTGGATTGTTGTGCCAAACCTTGTTATTGTTTTCTTGCCCTTAATACAATGTTCACAGAAGTCTAACTTGCAGGTTATATCACCCTTTAACAGATTTTGTTGAATCAATGCATGTGACGTTTTCTCACCAGGATGTGCAAGTCGCATATGTCATAACTTTGTGGTCTCTTTTGCTGCACTCTCTGTACGCTCAGAAACTGACACATCTCCAGTTATTGCACAACCCATCAAGTAATACAAATTATGATGCCGTGTGCCCTTCATGTTTACCAAACCAGATATTACCTTTAGAATATCGTTCTCCGCTACTAGCTTGTGTCCTTTTGCTTCTAAAAGTTCCGAGTGATATCAGATTTTTCTTCACATCATGTACACACCTGACTTCCTTCAACACTCTAACCGTACCATCATGCATCCTGATTCGAACATTACCTATCCCAACTACCCTACATGTATTGGTATTTCCCATACATACCTCTCCATCAAACTTCTCTAAGCTCGAGAACCAGTCACGATGTGGGCAAATATGATATGTAGCTCTAGAATCAAGTACCCATGTGCCTTCAGTAGTGACACAAGCTGATGGTGTCACAGTTAGTGAGAAATCAGAAGCATCATAAGATTCTTGACTTTCCTTTGCAATGTTCACCTCGATTTTCTTGTTATCTCTTTCGTGCTCCTTGCGCTTGGTACAATCATTTGCCCAATGACCCATGTCATGGCACCATGCACACTCTTCCTTATGCAGCCCCGCTCTAGACATAAAACGCCCTGTACTCTTACCACGATAACCAGATTTATTCTTCTTGTCTGTGGAACGACCTCTTGCATAAAGCACGTCATTGTCTTCTTCATATGCAATGTCTTCTCTATTCATCTTCCTGAACTCCTCACTACGCAACGCAGTTGTGACATCTTCATATGTCAGCTTCGACTTGCCGTACATTAAAGCTTTAATCACGGGTTCATACTTATCAGGAAGAGAATTCACCAGACACATAGCTTGTTCCTTATCGTTTTTGACTTCATCATAATTAACCAGATCAGTAAGGAGTTTATTAAACGAATCCATATGCTCAGTCAGAGTTGCACCCTTCTTCATATTATAGCGATACAAACTTCTTTTAAGATGTATCCTATTAGCCACGTTCTTCACCAAGTATATTCTTTCTCTAGCTTTTCCCAGAGCTCCTTAGCTGAAGTCTCGTGCTGATAATTAACTCTTACTGCTGTTGCAAGATTACCTCTTATTGAACCAAGACATAATTTATTCAACTTGTTCCATTGCTTATCGGTCAACTCCTTTGGCCGATCTTCTAGAGCGTCGTCTAGGTCAAGTTGAACAAGCGCATCCATTACATTCGTTCTCCATAAACCAAAGTTATTGGTTCCCGTAAACTTATCAACCTTGAGTTGTGCTCTATGAGTATGTAGTATTTCTTCCTTAGTTTCATTACCCTTAGATGTAGTCTCCTTCTCTGTTTCATCCGACGAATCAACCATGACTCACAAATATGATAAAAACTAAACTTTGAGATTAAAACTAACTCAAACTTTCAGAAAATACCTTTACTGCAATATTAAGAATTTCTCTAGCTCCAAGATCTGACACCTGAGCTTTAGATGCCAATTGTTGCGCTAAAACATGCAGAAGCGTTTCACCAACAGCTACAAAGACAATCCTTATACGACAAGAACACAAGCACACACAATCAAGAAGACAAGAATTTAACGAGGTTTAATCCTCGGGAAGGAATAAACGATTTTATATATTATCGTACAAAGAGAATATATATATAAAACCCTAGAGAGAATAAGAAATTCTGGTATATCATATAGGTTCTCCCATGGGTTCTATTTATATAGGTTACATACTTACCCTGCAAGTTAGAGTTTCCTAACTTGTCTACAAAGAACTCTAAGACTTGGCTCCTAAGTTCCTAGACTTTAGGCATAAGTAAACAACTTTGAATTATCCTAGAGTTATCTCCACCGACTAAGTTTGGTTTATCCCAAACTAAGTCCACCGACTTTACCAAGTTGAGTTTCACTTAAACTCTAACTTTGACCGGACCAACTTACCCAACAGGGACTCCTTTTGTATGGACGGAGAGATGAAGCGAAGAAGATTCCTCGGACCTATTTTGAAAATGGTCATGACTTAAAGTCTTCAAATTCTTCGAGATAAATGTTTTGGAGGAAGAACAAAAGCAGTCGAAGTTGAAGATTGTCAAGAAGAAAGAGAAAGCTGCCGATGTAAGTTTTCTTCGTTTGTCTTCTTGGTTATTTTATTTCGCTGCTGCTACTTACTACTTTTTTTTTGCTTTCTATAAGGACAAGAACAAAGAGGGTGATGACAACCCTAATAATACTAAGCGAGCCCGCACTGAAAGAAAGGCGATCAATCAGGTGACAAACCCCACCTGACTCAGTTATGCTTTTGGGATGGATGCCTACCTATGTTTGTTTCCTGATAGATTGGATGCTATTCAGAAGGGAGAGAATGATAAAGAATTAGGTGGTGGTGGTGGACGGGCCTTTTCCTTTGTTGGCTCGCAGAGTAAGGAATTTGGTGGGAGAAGAGTTCTTGCTAAGACTAGTATCGGGAAGAAAAACCTGGCTTAATTTGACCCCATGAGTGAGTATTTGGCCCCATGAAATTTTAACCCATCTAGGGATAGTTGCTATGGGATGTCAAAAAATTGAAGAATATACTAAGTTACCCTTCACTACTAATTAATCCTACTAACTAATCCCATCCCCAAATAGTAAATTTACCCTTAATCCAAAAACCCTAAAATATTTAAATCCAAAAACTTTCCAAAACCTAAATCATTTCACTCTCAAATAAACAAACAAACAAACAAAAAAAAAAAAATCAAATTCACCCGCTCGAGATTCAAGCCGGAATTTTTGTCAAAGGTATGTTATCTAATCTCAATCGTTTCTAGTGTCTTATTTTCTTATAATACGTCATTTGGTTGCATAAAATCCAGATTTTTCGGCTGATAATACCAGAATCGGCGGATCTGGAACAACAGATCCAACGTTTGTTCATCTTCACTAGCAACAATCGTTTTCTTTTTCATCACATATAAACCGATTCTGCATGTAAAATTTCATGCAAGTTACGTAGTTTTGTAATCGGTGGATAACTGACTATAGATTGAACAATTATATTTTTTTTAAGAAGAACAAACGTTAGATGTAGTGATATTATGAACCGATTATTAATGACCTCATCATCTCAGTTACGTGGCATAATACGTAGTGTAATCGGTTTATTGTATATTAATAAAGCAAGGGTACCGAAATACAACAAACTTTTCGTTTGGGATCGTGAGACTTATGGTCCGATCTGGACGATCTCAAAAATCAATATCCAGATCTGTTAACCTGAGTTTGGATCACAAGGATCAGTCCAACGCAAGACAAGGTCTTGGTAAATCCAATGGATGGATTGAGGACAACGATCAGGTTTATAATAACGTACTTCTCGTGTTTGCTCTAATTATATAATCAGAGAATATAATGCGGAAAGTAAAGTACACAAGACACCAGAGATTTTTTTAACGAGGAAACTACGACCTGTAGAAAAACCTCGGGACCTCGTCCAGATTGAACACCGCATAGTACAAACTGTCTACAAACACTAGCCTATTATAAGACTTCGGTCTGGGATGTAGCAAAGACCAATTCCACCCTCCAAGCGAACTGGCTACTGTCGCACTCCTTAGGTCTCCAGATCCCCCATAGATCGTCACGCACTTGATTCCCCTAGCTGACGTCCTTTACAGGCCTAGGAGTTTCTTTAACCGTTGTTAAGGGCTTGTGTTAATAATTTCGGCTTTGCAACCTCAATTATCAATTGTATGTTTGAACTGTCCTCTATCAGTTTGACATACACAAAGTGACTTCCTTCGGATTTCTCCAGGTCATACGGAAATCTACTTACAAGCGGGGGCTGACAAGTAAAGCGAGTAAACTATGCCCAACTTGTCTCTACCTCAGTTGTACAGGACGAATCACTTAAGAAACTTGTACAACTGGAGCTAACTAGGTCTTACAACACCGAGTGCAGCCGTGCGTTGCTTCCTTTCAACCTTGTGTGTAACGTATCAGTTCTTGAATGGCCTTATATCAGAAGAGAAGGACCGTAGAATAGACAAGAACGTAATCAGGTTACCAAGGTTACAAGTTACTCCGATATCAACCACTAAGGTCTCAATCTCCTACCTGTGCTTCCCAACTCTCAAGAGAAGTCTTTATAGTCGTTAGGTAAATCCCAAGATGAACTACTACCTAATAGAGGATGACTATACCACAACAAGCATTCACTGAAGTGAAAAGAATTTACGATCAATTCCACAGAGGATCTTCATGTATGCTTGATGCTTGCGGTTTTCGTCCTTAGACACCTCTATTTATAGCACTCAACAAGATAGGTTGCTTTGGAATAAAGCAACTAGTTACTTGTTCCACAAGTTTAGGAAACCCTAACTTGCAAACCAAGAAACCTAGATTTATCTCAATTGGAAATCTTTTATCATTTATCTGCCAAGTGTTTTATTAGCTCAAAAACACTTCAAGATTGATATCCAACAAACCAGAGATAATCTTTATCTTATTGACACATTGAGAACCGTTAGATGGACCACATAATATATTTTCGTGATAACCAAGTCCAACTAAGAGATAAGGAGTCAGAGTTTAACCCGTGTGAAAATCCAAAGAATATTCACTTTGGGCGGTTCGCAAACTGTCCATCTGAATCACGACCAAATGCATCGAATCTGAGGTTCACGTACTAGTACGCGTACAAATTGACACTTTGGAACTCAGGAGTTTTTCCTAAGTCACTGTTCACCGTACGGTTCGGGAACCGTCGTTTTCCAGATTAGGGTTTAACTTGGATCTGCTGGCAGTTCTGGGATGGACCAGCACTTAGACGTGTTAGACGCCCTCAGCTATAATCCACTGGACTCTTGCTCAAGAGTATTCCTTTAGATTCACCCATATCCAACAAGTGATTTGCAAGCAAACCATTGCAATGGACAAATGCTACCGAATCTATCTCATGCATTCTTGTAAACTTAGTATTCGTGGGAACAAATACCAACATGACTCATGGTCATGTAGACAAGAACACGATCTCAATCGCTATTAGTATCTCTACTAAAGTAGCCGACTACTTCGAAAGATAGAGAAAGTAGAATAGAAGAATTTCCATAAAAGTCATAACTCCTACTAACCTTTTGTCGATGAAGAATAATTGATGCCTTCTTTGCCTTCACAGTCTTCGTCTTCAAGGTCTCTACTACTTATTCTATATCCCAATTCCGAAATCTAAACTCTAGTAGGCTAAATCAAGAATTGTGTTTTGACACCTAAAACTGACAACCAACTTGACATACCAACGCTAGTGGGTTTGACCGGACAATGCCCGAACAATCTCCCCCTTTGTCAATTTTAGTGACAAAACCAATTTACATATGGATTCAAAAGATATACAATTAAGTACTAACCAGATGTATCTTGATTTCTTGAATTCTTCAACTTCTCCCTTGAGTCTTGATGTGTTCGTTTAACTCTTGTTGATGAATCCGTAAACAACACTGACAACATATCCAGCTCAAACAACCACAAAGGTACCCTCAAGCTTACATGGGTTAATATGCTAATCCCACATATTGTTTGTGCAAAGAGTAAGAATCTGAGCAAAATTTAAAGTCTATGTATCAAAACTTTAAAGTGATTCTACTCATTCCTTATATGAAGCTTCTTCTCAGCTTTAATTACTCCCCCTTACTTGATACTTTGGAAAAGCACAACAAGTAAACACGTGTCGTTCTCCCCCTATGGTTATGAACCACAAGAATAAGAACCATATGTATTCTCCCCCTATTTGTCACAAAAATATGACAAAGTAGTTCGAGACTAGGGTTTCATAAACCTATGAAATAGGTTAAGCTAAGTACTCGCATACCAAGTTTAAGATGACATAACTAGAAAATCAGAACGATGATCTCTAAGTTGATTCATCTTTGGAGAGATATAGACACACTTTTCTCCTAATATTCCACAACCACGCTCCCCCAAAAGATTTGTTATTAAGCGCAAGTTCAAGTTAAGAACTCTCCCCCATGTGGTGTTATTCAATAAAGAACAACTTACAAAGTCTAACATGGACAAAACAATTTTTGCTTTGTTTATAATCTCTTTCCCGTAGCCAACTTTTGGAAAAGAGTATATGATTCCGAGTTTGTGAAAACCCTAAAAATCATACAATCAAAAGTTTCTTGATCGTGAGAAAAAGCATAACTTTGTAATAGACATAACTTTGCATCACTACCGAGGTAATGGAAAAATCTATGTGTTGCAATAAGATTGTGGTAGACAAATCAAGTATTGCAAACATCATTAATAATCATCTAAAAAGAACTTTTATTAATGAAATAAAGTAGTACATGCTGAAAAACTCTAAAAAGCATGAAAAGGCAAACTACTTTTAGATATAGTTTATATTCCTTAGGCAAAAGTAAGAACAAGTTCTCACAAGGAATCAACTAATCTAGTCTACTAAGAAACGAAACAAACAAAGACTTAACTATGTTCACAGCCAGTGGTGTTTTCTAACTCTTCAGAACTGCTCCAAACTGCCATGGTCAGATCCATCCTATATTTGAGATCATGATGTTTTGAAGCAAGTAGATCGAGTTGTTTCTGTAGACAAGTAACATTATCTTCAAGACGTTTCTGTCTTTTGATAATGGTGTGAAGTAGGTTTACGACTTCATTGTTGTTGTTGTTGTTGTTGTGAGTTTATTCTGCAGAATGACTTGATTTTTCATCACCCTGGTTATCACTATTCTTGCGTTTGTTAACATTAGTCAACATTTTGCAAATTGAGTTGTCAATGAGTGGGTGAGACTCACCAAGCAATTTACCCGATGGTTTAACATTGTAAAGATCACAGATCCTTCCAATGAGACATGGAAACCCAAGGTTTTTGCCATTATGAGTCATGACACTCATATAATATACAATCATATCACACAAGTTTATTTCTCGTCCGCTCCTTAAATAGTAAACCAATTTTGCAAAGTCGTGATTCCACAGAGAGTTGACCATCATGGAAGGACATAGGTTAGCCACACCTAGCTTCCCAAAAGCTTTCAACTCTATAGATAGATCTTCTGTTGGAAACTTCCAACCCCAAGGAACTTCTCGACCTATCAGTTTCATGGAAATATCTCTGTTGGTTGGTCTAGCATTCTTAGGTCTCGGTAGTGTGATACCTTTATTGGACAGACCTGTGAGAGATGCTATGAGATCACAGTTTATGTCCATTACTGTTTTCCCGACCATTGTTTTAAAGCTTAAGTTTTCATCATTGGTTCCATGAATGTTGGCATATAACTCTCTGAAGGTTACTTCATAAGCTTTTCCATGACCATCAAATATGTTGCCTAAATTAAAGGCTCTTACATATTTTACCACACCTTCAAACCTTGTACTATCAACAAGTTTTCTTTCTCTAATGAGAGGCTTATCTTTGATGGTAAGATAGCGTTCATAGCACTCTTTGTCATAGAAAGTGATTCCCAGGGCTGAATCACGGTGATAGTTGTTTTTCTTTGATGTGGAGCTCTCTTTTGGTGGATTCAGGGGACTCGCCATTGGCTTTCCTCTACTTCTCGTCATAATTCCACCAAATCTTGATTTAAGAACTATATTCAATCCTTACAGATGTTCTTGAAGTGAATCGTAAACAGATCAGGAAGACTTGTCGTGATTCAGGAGAATTTCTGATATAAAAACCTAGGGCAGCGGTTCCCGAACCGTACGGAGGTAAAATAAACTGTCTCTGTGTGGTGCGGTATCTCGGATATATATAGGGGACTGCAGGCCCTGATCACGAGATTCTAGTTGTATCAGAATTTGGATTTACTTAAAAAACCAAGTTTTACCTTAATACAAATTCCTTTTTGCATGAGACTCCTAAGAGTTTGTGCAAAACAGAAATTGTATGTGTTTCCATTTTAGGAAACTAAGGTGTTTCCCTTTTTGAGATAATATTGACAAGTTATTTTCTAAAGGGTACTAATTCTCCTATGATTTTGATTTTGAGAGCCACAAAAATCAAAATCCCTTTAACTTGTTGGAGCAATGACTCGACATACAAGTATTTTACCAACAAACCCAAAAGACTAAATAAATCTACAAGAATCTACACCTACTTCCCTACACATTTTTCTCACCACATAAGTAGGTACATGATGAGAAAATCCTGTCATGGATTTTAGGGAGAGTAGACGTGAGCATATGGATACTCACATATCTCAGGATGACAATTGCCATAGTGAGATAGATTCTTGCCTTGGGTTTCCTTTGGAACTAGTCTTTTGCCTTTCTTTTCCTATGTTTGACCAAAGGGGTACTCATGAGATTAGGAGCATGCTTGGAAAGTTTTAAATTCCTTGACACAGAAAGTCGGCATTCTTTATCAATGTGTCCAGGGTTTTCGCATTTAAAACATATTGTATTAGCATGCTTACTTCTTTGTTCCTGAATGTTTTCGATGTATTCTACAAAGCTGACGTTAAGATCTTGGAGGAGTCGGCAGAGTAAGTTAACTCGAAATCTTTCAGGATCAAGAAGTTCCATGAGTTCTAGTTTCTCGAGTGCATGTAGTCGCATGATTTCATTGCGATGATCCTCGAGCATATTTACAAGCTTATCAGAACCCAACAAATTCTGAAGTAAGCGTTGTATTCTCTGGTACACTAAATTGGCGGTAGAGATAAACCAATTTCTTATGTACGCCATATCTCACAAACCTCGATAAACACAGACAGTTACGTCTTTTATGTGTTCACCGGCTCTGATACCAATTGAAAAGGCATGGGTACCGAAATACAACCAACTTTTCGTTTGGGCTCGTGAGACTTATGGTCAGATCTGGACGATCTCAAAAATCAATATCCATATCTGTTAACTTGAGTTTGGATCACAAGGATCAGTCCAACGCAAGACAGGGTCTTGGTAAATCCAATAGATGGATTGAGGACAACGATCAGGTTTATAATAACGTACTTCTTGTGTTTGCTCTAATTATATAATCAGAGAATATAATGCGGAAAGTAAAGCACACAAGACACCAGAGATTTTTTTTAACGAGGAAACTACGACCTGTAGAAAAACCTCGGGACCTCGTCCAGATTGAACACCGCACAGTACAAACTGTCTACAAACACTAGCCTACTATAAGACTTCGGTCTGGGATGTAGCAGAGACCAATTCCACCCTCCAAGCGAATTGGCTACTGGCGCACTCCTTACGTCTCTAGATCCCCCACAAATCGTCACGTACTTGATTCCCCTAGCTGACGTCCTTTACAGGCCTAGGAGTTTCTTTAACCGCTGTTAAAGGCTTGTGTTAATAATTCCGTCTTTGCAACCTCAATTATCAACTGTATGTTTGAAATGTCCTCTATCAGTTTGACATACACAAAGTGACTTCCTTCGGATTTCTCCAGGTCATACGGAAATCTACTTACAAGCGGGGGCTGACAAGTAAACCGAGTAAACTATGCCCAACTTGTCTCTACCTCAGTTGTACAGGAAGAATCACTTAAGAAACTTATACAACTGGAGCTAACTAGGTCTTACAACACCGAGTGCAGCCGTGTGTTGGTTCCTTTCAACCTTGTGTGTAACGTATCAGTTCTTGAATGGCCTTATATCAGAAGAGAAGGATCGTAGAATAGACAAGAACGTAATCAGGTTACCAAGGTTACAGGTTACTCCGATATCAACCACTAAGGTCTCAATCTCCTACCTGCGCTTCCCAACTCTCAAGAGAAGTCTTTATAGTCGTTAGGTAAATCCCAAGAGGAACTGCTACCTAATAGAGGATGACTATTCCACAACAAGCATTCACTGAAGTGAGAAGAGTTTACGATCAATTCCACAGAGGATCTTCATGTATGCTTGATGCTTGCGGTTTTCGTCCTTAGACACCTCTATTTATAGCACTCAAGTTACTTGTTCCACAAGTTTAGGAAACCCTAACTTGCAAACCAAGAAACCTAGATTTATCTCAATTGGAAATCTTTTATCATTTATCTGCCAAGTGTTTTATTAGCTCAAAAACACTTCAAGATTGATATCCAACAGACCAGAGATAATCTTTATCTTATTGACACATTGAAAACCGTTAGATGGACCACATAATATATTTTCGTGATAACCAAGTCCAACTAAGAGATAAGGAGTCAGAGTTTAACCAGTGTGAAAATCCAGAGAATATTCACTTTGGGCGGTTCGCAAACCGTCCATCTGAATCGCGACCAAATGCATCGAATCTGAGGTTCACGTACTAGTACGCGCACAAATTGACACTTTGGAACTCAGGAGTTTTTCTCAAGTCACTGTTCACCGTGCGGTTCGGGAACCGTCGTTTTCCAGATTAGGGTTTAACTTGGATCCGCTGGAAGTTCTGGGCTGGACCAGTACTTAGACGTGTTAGACGCCCTCAACTATAATCCACTGGACTCTTGCTCAAGAGTACTCCTTTAGATTCACCCATATCCAACAAGTGATTTGCAAGCAAACCATTGCAATGGACAAATGGTACCGAATCTATCTCATGCATTCTTGTAAACTTAGTATTCGTGGGAACAAATACCAACATGACTCATGGTCATGTAGACAAGAACACGATCTCAATCGCTATTAGTATCTCTACTAAAGTAGCCGACTACTTCGAAAGATAGAGAAAGTATAATAGAAGAATTTCCATAAAAGTTATAACTCCTACTAACCTTTTGTCGATGAAGAATAATTGATGTCTTCTTTGTATTCAAAGTCTTCGTCTTCAAGGTCTCTACTCCTTAGTTTATATCCCAATTCTGGAATCTAAACTCTAGTAGGCTAAATCAAGAATTGTGTTTTGACACCTAAAACTGACAACCAGCTTGACATACCAACGCTAGTGGGTTTGACCGGACAATGCCCTAACATATATGATATTTACACCTATTGTAATCCTTTCATTTCCTCGTATTATGAGATTATCTGATTATCGGTGTAGGTTGTTTACTATATGTACCGACTATTTTGGTAGGTTTAATCGGTTTATGTAAAATCCTATGTCCACCGATTATTTAGATATAAACATTTAATCGTTTTATATTTTATATATTATTCAAAGATTGTGCATTTCGCCTTTGATAATCGGTTTACAATGTTTAAAATATATGCCAATTTGGTGCTACATAATGGATGATGAGAGGATCAAACCCCAAGATCTGGAAAGAGTGCGACAAGTCAAATGTACTCCTCTTTATGAGACTATTCTCGAAGAGTGTATTCGTGTCGTCAAAGATTTAGTTGTGGTGGAAATTAACGAGCTGATTGACTATTGTACTTTAAGGCTTGAGAAGATTGAAGCGTTCCGCAAAGAAGAGGCTGATTTTAAAGATATGGAGAAGGCTTTGAAGTTGTGTAGAGTACTGGAGGCTGCAGATAAATGTGTTAAGGCTGCTGCTGCTGATGATCTCGACCATCCTCCTGGTTTCCCAGCAAAACGTCATCGTTGTTAGATACTTGTGCTGATGATCATGATAATCTCTAAGTAGATTAAAACTTTTAAACACTTGTTGTTGTTCTTGTTTGAAGACTTGTTGTTTGGATGACTTGTTTTAGTTTAAGACTTGATCTATGGATGAATGTTAGGTTTTATTACTTACTTCTTCTTTTGCATAAATCGGTTTACTATACCAAAATTATAAGCTGATTATATAACAATCGGTTTATTATGTCGAACCTCTAAGCCGATTGTTTTTACTTGAAATTGGATTTTCCCTGTCTAAGTTATCAGGCAAAAGCGGCATACACATTTCTTAATAAAAGCCAATAAAATTATCAAACTTTTCTATCGGCGTATATATATAAATTATGTGACTGATTGTGTTTACTTGAAATTGGATTTATCCTGTAACTTTAAAAATCGCCATATACATATACATATAAATACATGCGCCGATTTTGTTTATTTGAAATTGGATTTATCCTGTAACTTTAAAATCGGCAGATGATTCTATCTTTATAAACCGATAAAATTAACGAAAAGGGTTATCGGCATATATATAAAAAACTTCACAGGCCGATTATCTTTTTTCCCAGGTAATCGGTCTTCTATAAGTTAAATTTACGCCTATTGTATAACACAGAATTTTCAAACATACTTATATTAAACCGAAATACTTTCATACATACATTAAGCATTGTTCAAAATACAAAATACAACATATGAAAGCGACAAAATAAGACAATCCCTTCACAAAACCAAACTTAATACTAGGCTAGGTCTACTACATATGTATCCAAGTCAACCATTACATGCTCATTTGGGTCATTCCCGGCTAATTCATTCCATCGTTTCATGTTTGGCTCGTATTTCTCGAACCATTTTGCAGAATCATTGTTGGTGAACCCCGGCCAATAATAAAACCTACAAATCGGAGGTAATGGGCAATCTTCTGTTAACCTTAAACCGATAAAATGGATCTTGTTGATATTGACTCTAACAATTCTTCTATGCATTAGCGTTCTACCGTAGCTTGTTTTCTTTGGTGTGAATGTCATATTTGTGCCCTCACCAAAGTAATGAACAACGCAAGTAAGAGTATCCGCCAAGAGATGCCCACATTGGGGCATCAACATCCAATGCCTACGCAAAGTTAGTGCTCCCCTCTCCGGGCCTTGTATGCGAGCAACCAAGTTTCTAAAACGTTCTTCTTTTTCTTCATTGTTTCCTTCCAACATCATCGAAATATAGAACTCCTTGTGTTGCACTAGTTTCACGGCCATCTTATGCCTTAAATATTGACATTGAGTTTGCTCACCCGCAATCCCATATGGCCTATTTTCTCCGAAGCAACATGGAAACCACAATCTCCATCATCCTCGACGTCGTCGGTAGATAATACGAAAGGATGGATGATTTTAGGTAAATGGTTAAAGTACTCCTCGATATTGTGTATTTATGAGGTCTACCAAGTGCATCCCTTGGTGTCTTTCGATCACCAAGTGCGGATCTTAGAGTAACCACTTCACAATCTCCCCTTTCTTGATTCATGGAACCCATTTGCCTTGCTTGTTGCTTGAGTCTCTGTCTTGTGCTTGTGCTAGCTTCACTCCCTTGCGAAAAAAACTTTGGAGCATTTGAAAGTACATCTTCCCCACTTGGTTTAGTCCCTTGCGAAAGAAATTTGGGAGCCTTTGCCTTCACATTTTGCCCACTCGCACCGCTCTTTTTCATTGACTCCCTAGGCTCATCTTCTTTGTACCTTGCATCCGCTTATACATGTTGTGAAGGCTCACACCTTGTGGAGTTATTGTCTCTTTGGTCTCTCTTGTAATCCTTCAACTCTTGCCTCTCTTTGCTTCTATCCATGTTAGTAGGAGGCCTGCGTACAGACTTTTGTACCATTGGCTCCTCGACCGGAGGTTTCTTGTAGGGGTGATGTGCGAGTTCCAAATCGTGTATCAAAAATTGTTGTTGCACCTTGTTCTTGTTGGGGTAGCTTGCGACTATGGCTTTCATAATTTCCGTCTCTAGAAGAGATTGATTCTCGGGAGCCGCAATTGGATTAGGTGTGAAAAAGAGTTGCATCCAAAACGGATCAATGGCCTCAAGTGGTATTTCCCCCAGGTAATTAGCAATCATGTGGCGACAAGGGAGTCCAAGGGCCTTCATTGTCAAACATGAACATTTTCCCCTACATCTTTTACGCCCTTTTCCTTCGTACTTCCTGTAGTATGCTAAATCTTCCATCATATACCTTATTGTCCAATGTGATACCCTATAGAAAATACCCTTGAGCTTGTACCAGTCCTCACATTTCTCTTGATTGTAAATTTTCATAAGCGTGCTCCTGCTCTCTTCCATTCGACTCTTGATCTTAGTGATATCATCATTTGTGTAGATATGGATAGCTTCTTGAATCGTAACCACATTGTTAACACACTCATGAAGTAGCTTTTTCAAACGGCCATGACATCCCTCCGCTATACTTGTTGCCTCATTCTTGTAATGCCTATATTGGTAGGTATACGCATACACAAATTTTTGTTTGTAAGGACCCAACAATTATTCCGTGCAATAATCCACCTCCTTTTTGGCAACCTTACTCCAAGTAGTTATGAAGAGAGCCAACACGCATTCATACTCTACAATAATCATCGAATGTACCACTTTACCCCAATCACGTCGAAAATCCAACCATTTAATTCCATTCTTAATATATTCGGCATCGACTTTCTTCTTCTCTTCAACTCTTTGTTCCTCCGTTAGTTTGCTAAGTCGCTCTTCTTCTAATATGTCAGACTGATTGCCTCTAGATTTCTTAGGCTTTTGAATATAATGCCTACAATTCGTCTTGATGTTGCATTGTATGTGCCATGTACAAAGAAAATGTTGAGCTTCCAGGAAAACAACCTCTATGGCGTTCATTAGTGCTTTATCCTTATCCGTTATTATAATCTTTGGAGATTGACCGGGTAAGTAAAGAACCTTCAAAGTTTCTAAAAACCATTCATAACTCACTTCGTTCTCCTTATCCATAAAACCCCAACCTATCGTGAAAGTTTGCTTATCCGATGTGTGGCAAGTAATGTTCATCAATGGCATATTGTACTTATTCGTCTTATAAGTATAATCAATGAACACAATTGGATAGAAGCATCGAGTCAATTGGATCATATCCGGATGTGCCAAGAAAATACGTTGCACTTTGTCATTAATGACTTGCTTCCTCATTGTGTAGTTGTGTTTCTCGACTAGCCATTCACATTGTTCCATAATCGCTCTACCATTCCATGACCCTTTCCTTTGTGCGGCTCTTTCAGTGTAAATTTGCCTCAAAATAGACAAGTTCCCTGGATCATCCACCTTTATCGCCCTTAGGATATCGATTGTCCGGCTTACAATCATCGACCTCACCTTTTCCTTCTCATGGGGTTTCAACCCACAAACGGAAGAATGTCCAATAAGAGAATGAGGAGTATCATGGTTGTGATGACCGTTCTCAACCCTACGTAGGAAATACCCTTATAAACGGCTGTGACCTACTACGATCTTGAATGGGCAATGCCACTTCTTTGATTTAAATTTATACTCACTCCTCGAACCATTTTTCTCGTATGGTTTAGACTTGCTCCAATGACTTGTTGGGGCGGCACTTCGATCGCAAATAATTTCCAAACGATTTATGTTTCTACGTTTGCCAAACACTAGACCTTGTTTCACCTCCATGCCTTTCTTTACGAACCAAGCCTTTGCTTTCTCCTTAGTGTTCCATGTCTTCACGGAGAAAAGCAAAAAACAATTAGATCACTATACTATACAAAGTGTTTTCAAATGACGGATGAAAAATCAAGATTATGTTGTTGCATACCAAGTCAGTTTGATAGTGGGCAGAAGTATCAGGCAGTAGCTTAGACACGACTTCGGGTTGATCTTCGAGAGCTACAACAATCTACAAAATTCGTGAAGGAAGTTAGATACCAAAATCGTCTCATAAATACAATAATAAGCACCGAATAAAAACAATCGGTTTATTAAACTAAATAACGACCGAATAAATACGCCCAAGAAAACTGTTAAAAAATAAGTCAACAATCGGCACATATTAAACTGAATATGAGCCGACTATAGGTCTCATGTACTCTAGAATCGGCTTATGTGTTCGCCAACAACTGCCGATTAAGAACTTGATAATTTTCTTGAAGAAAATATCAATGTTTTAATCGGCGGTTGGATAGGATAATAAAAGCCGATTCTGGTTCTGCAAACCAAGCTTCCATTAAAAACCCAGAATCGTTTTATATAATGGTCACCATCAACCGATTGTTGTTACTTATGAAGAACAATCGGTTTATAACATAAATATTCGACGATTCTGGGTTACGAAGGCAAAACCCGTGGAAAAAATTTGATCTTTTTTCCATTCAAAAAAGATTTCAAGCTGCATTTCAAGCTAGCCAAACACCATTCGAGTTGTTTAACACCTATACCTCATTATTTTGAGGAACTTCACGGTAATATTCATCATTTCGCTCCCTCTCGATCTCCTCACGTAGGTTTTGGTTGTGAATGAATTCTTGCTCCCTCGCATAATCAAGATCAAACTCGGTTGGTGATTCATCAACATCTTCATCACTACCACTACACCATATATGGCAGAATGCAACAAAAATTAGCAACGGCAATGTAACAGTTGCGATGTCGCAACTGTATTTGGTATGTTGCTAAATTTTAGCAACGGGGAGTAGCTACGCAACTGTTGGTCTAATGTTGCTACTTGACAACAGTTGGGGTTTAAGCGTGTGAAGTAAGCATGCGGCTATCAACACTTCCCCACACTTTTTAGGATTTTTATGCCCAAAATAGATATGCCTAGAATCGTTTTCCACCCTAGTTTTGAAGTGTGTGAAATGCGTGTGCCATGGATAACTCTTATCACCATCCATCGATCCAAGTCCTTAGCCATATTTCCATTTCACTTCTTCTCGTTTTCTTCTTTTGCTCTGCTGCCGATACGATGAGAAATCTTAGATCTATAGTTGGGAGGTTCATCTCAACTCAATCGGCATGAAGAAATCCAGGGTTATTAAGGTGAGTTTGCTATAATGGATAGACTTCTATTTAATTTTGTTTTTGCTTCTTCATTTTAGGTTTTAGGGTTTTCTGATAAGTTGATGTTTTTTTCAGTTTGACTGGTGGTGGAAAGCGGTTTTGGTGAACAACTTCGTGACAAACATTATTAGGGTCTGTGTTCATGTATCTCTTTGCTTCAATCAATATATTTCTTCTACTTCTTCCGTCTAATTGTAGATTTTCCTGATTTTTTTCCTGATTTTTTTTTTTCAGATCTACATTTCTTTCGAAGCTGAGTATATTTCTTGAGTGTATATTTAAAGTATCTGGTTTGGGCTAATTGAAGTTACCTACTTAATTTATGTTATGTAGATTTCTGTTGAGAAGAAAGAGAAGATTGGATAGATTCCAAGCTGTGTAAATGTCTACCTCGATGAAAACAAGTAAGAATTTTGGTGCTGGTGTTGTTTAATTATGTGAGATCTCATTTAAAATTTTGATTTTTATGTATCTCTTTTCCAGGTAAGATTTCTGTGAAATTTGAGTCTGCTTAGATTGAAATGTACTGAGATTCGGAGATTTTGACTTGGTTTTACTGATTTTTTGGAAAATTTACTCTGCTTAGATTGAAATGATACTATTATCAGAACTGAGATTTGAAGATTTTGTGTTGTTTTTTAGTGGTTTTTTTGGTTGATTTTATAGTAGTGTTTGTAATTTTTGGTTGATTTTGTTTTGAATTTGATATTGATTTGACATATTTCTTGCAATGCAGGTTATAGCTGTGAATGGATCGTTCCCAGGTCCAATTCTTAATGTGACTACAAACAACAATGTAGTCGCTAACATTATTAACAGTTTGGATGAGCCGCTTCTTATTACTTGGTAAGAAGCTTAATGCGATGTGTTTTTGTTAGTTATTCGTGTTCTTGTTAAACAAATGTGTAATTGGATTGTAATGTTTTGGAATTGTTTTGGTTGAAACAGGAATGGAATCCAAATGAAGCGTAATTCATGGCAAGACGGTGTTCTTGGTACTAATTGTCCAATTCCCGAGAATTGGAATTATACATATGAGTTCCAAGTGAAAGATCAGATTGGAAGTTTCTTCTACTCCCCATCTACTAATTTCCAGAGAGCTTCTGGTGGTTTTGGAGGGATTATTATAAATAATAGAGCGGTTATTAGTCTTCCGTTTAATGAGCCAGATGGAGATATCACCATGCTCATTGGAGACTGGTACATCAGGAACCATACGGTACGTCTGCTTGTTTAGCTATGTTTTTCTATGTGTATAGTTATGAACCATTGGTGTATTATCTGTTGTTTCAAGATGTAGAGTATAAAGCTTGTGTTTTCTTTGGATTGCAGTCTCTAAGGCATTCCCTTAATGAAGGAAAAGACCTTGGGATGCCGGACGGTGTTCTGATTAATTACTTAGACAACTGTAACTTCTTCTAGAATAGAAGCCTGCTTTTGGTGTGTTTCATTCTGTTGGAAGATACATTTTGAATTATCCATAGCCTCAAGTGCCCTGCCGCTTTGAGTCTTGTCCACTTTTAAACAATGGATTATATTTCTAGTTATGAACGAAATGTCACCAAGTCTGTAAATGCTTAGATCTTTGGTCAGTACTTGTATATTGTTTTCTGTAATTAGGTAATTGACTTTGACATCATGGTGGTGCAGGCAAAACTTATCGGATACGTGTGCACAATGTTGGAGTCTCTACTAGTTTGAACTTCCGCATACAGGACCACAACCTTCTTATGTCTGAAACTGAGGGAGGATATACAGTACAACAGAATTACACTAACTTAGATATTCATGTAAGTGGCCATTGGCAGATCAGGTAATGGTCTGAATGCTTTGGTTTTAACTAAACCTATCAATGCTAATAGGTGGATTTTGGAAACATCGTAATTCATATTACTCTTCTATTGATGTGTCCTTAGATCTGATATATGCAAGCTTACTGGACTTTCTAATGGAATCCGTCCCTTCGATATTTTTTTTAATTATTTTGAGACATACAATGACATATCTAATTGTGCACTGTATTTGTGTTGCAGGGTTGTCACATAAAGCAGAGGAGGTTAACTCACCGATGAACTAAGTTATGTATGAGTTATTTTATCTAGTTTGTAAAATTGTGTTACCTTATTAATTATTATGACAACAAACTACGTTAGAAATAGCTTGTGTTTAAAGTCTTGCTTGCTCTGTATAGCATGTCTCGATGGGTCATTTTCTGTGTAAACATTGGCGTTGAGTTTAAACATGTATTATTGAACATATGTCTATAATAAAAGAATTATGTTTGATTGAGAATACTTGAGAAGGGGAATGTGTAATTGCAGGGCAATATGAAATTTGTTGGGGAATCACTGTTTTGACCAGGTCAAGCAAGACTGACCTTTGTCTGACCAAGTCAAAGACTGACTAGGTCAAAGTCAAGGTCGGTCTTCTTTGACCTGGTTATTTTTTTTGACTTTTGGTAAAAATTAGCAACAGTTTGAGAACTGTTGCGAGCAAAAAATCTAGCAACGTCATCCCAGCCGTTGCCAAACAGTTGCTACTCGAATTAAGCAACGGCAGCATTACCGTTGCTAAATTTAGAAACACCGTGTTTAGCAACGGCTCGCTGGTGTTGCGAGTCCACTACGCAACTGAAATTGGCTGTTGCATCCAGCCAAATATGGTGTAGTGTACTAGAGGCTTCATCATCGGTATATTCTTTCACCATTTTCACAAAAACCCTAGTTTTTCAAAGTTTTCCCACCTTTTTCTCTTTCTTCTCTCCAACTATAACCACACTCAAATGATTTTCTACTAACTGTGTAGCTTAACTTTAATCAAACTAACTTAACTATAAACAAAATTAACTAACTAATCAACTAATTAGGAACTAATTGAGAAAGGTAAAACTGTCTTTTTATAAGGGGGTTTTCGATTTTACTTCATAGTATCCACATGAATTATTTTTCCATGGGGCCAAATACTCACTCATGGGGCGTAATTTAGTCAGGAAGAAAAAACAGTCCGAGGGTAGCAAGGGTGGGAAAGAAGAGAATTTTGAGAAGGGAAGAAAGAAGGAAATTGTTGTAGAGAAGAAGGAAAGAAGAGTAAAGAAGTAAGGAAGAGAAAAAGGGATAAAGTATTATCTCTTAATTTTGTATGAGCTGGATACCAAAATTCTGTAATGAATAAAATCCCAATACCGAACAACCATCCCTTTAAGAAAATAGTATATGCTACCTGCCAAATCTAACACTGATGGTTACATCACATCAGACTCGGAACGCTCCTACAGCTATTTCATACTGCCTGGTAGCTTCAGTGATACCACTACTAGTTGTGCACCTGACATTAGATAAGTGTTGTGTAATCAAAATTTTAATTGTCTCCATCTACTAGTTACCCTTTCTCAATTAGTTCATAATTAGTTGATTAGTTAGTTAATTTTGTTTATAGTTAAATTAGTTTGATTAAAGTTAAGCTACATAGTTAGTAGAAAATCATTTGAGTGTGTTTATACTTGTAGAGAAGAAAGAGAAAAAGGTGGAAAAACTTTGAAAAACTAGGGTTTTTGTGAAAATGGTGAAAGAATATACCGACGATGAAGCCTCTAGTAGTGATGAAGATGTTGATGAATGGATAATCTCTCAAAGAGAAGATGTGATATAACAGTTTCACCTTGCTGTTTATGCAACTCTATGGATGAGTCAGTTGATCATATACTGCTGAATTGTTCCTATTCAAAAGCAATTTGGAACTTCTTTACTGACTCTATGGATCCAAGATGGACTCATAAGACAACTCTGAAGGAACAATTTCAAGACTGGAAACTATCAAGAGGAAAGGCTTTGAACAAGAAGATATGGCAGGTGCTTCATTTTGCAGTTGTGTGGTCTATTTGGGGAGAAAGAAATCGCAGGGTTAAGGGCAAAAAAAGAGGAAGAGATAAGGAGGAGGCTATTATAGAAATCAAACGTAGGATCTTTTAATGGGGATCTTTACCTAATTGGTTTAAAAACCATACTTTTAGAGATTTGCTGATTAACTGGGATGCTATGTTAGCCTGAAACCGACAGTTAATCATGCTATATGTATATGGCTTGGGCCTTGGGCTTAAGCTGTTTTTCTATTTCAATCAATAAAATCTGAACCTTAAAAAAAAAAAAA
>JAJJMA010135226.1:0-14803 GCA_023529015.1 Papaver nudicaule
TTAAACCAAACCAAATTTAGGGTTTTGGTTATTTACCTGTTTTTTTTTGAGAAAAAAACAATTTTATCTCAACAAATCGACTGAAACACCGCTATACAAATCACATCGACTGAAACCGGACGTTTTTGGTATCACTGTCTCTCGATCTCTTCTCTTCTCCCTCTCTTTTTTTTTTCTCGACAGGATTCTCTTCTCCCTCCGATCTCTTCTCTTCTCACTCTCTTTCTCTCTCTTTCTCCTATATATACATTAGACTAAATATCCGGACACTTGATATCTCAGTGGCATAACCGTATATAAGACTTCATAGTTTGACCCTATAAGTCACTAATCTACTATGAGTCATTATGAATAATTTCCGTCTAAAAACGGGCGTTCCTATGGTTACACGTCCACTTTGGGTAAATAATTCGTTATATGTTTTAGCCGTTGGATCAAATAATGAAATTGGAATCAAGGATCATAAGTGAAACCGTAAACGATACGGGCAAGTTTCTAAACCTTATATATATATATATATATATAGTTTTCTTCTCTGCTAGCACAGATCCAATTGGTGCCTCCTTCATTGTTTGTGTAGAGAGAAAGGAAGGAAGAAAGAAAACACAACCTAATTCTAAACAATCAATAACTCTACTTTCTCCTCACCTATGATTCAGAAGCAAGGAAGAGTATCATGGAAGATGGTTCAATCAATAACATTATGGGCAACAACAACCGCACTATGATTTTTCCTCTCAGAAATCTCGAATAAGGGCATCATCAATTTCTAAAGGTCCTACAGAATTTGATGTTAGAGGATGGACATACATTATTTGTTTTGTAAATCCACTACCTTTAATTTGTTACTCGAATTAAATCTTATTTGTTCTTAATTTTGTATTATATTAGCCAATGCTTGAAATTATTTGCGCTCCATCAAAATCTCTGAGATTAACCTTCTTTCTTATTTACAAAAATGTTGTGTACTCACCAATCCGACGATTAGAGCAAAATCTAGCATTTCTACAACATAGAAATTTGATGATTGAATCCAATTGGCTCTCTGGAACCTGATAAGGAGGAGGCCTATACATCCAAAAATCGACATAACAAAGACACATCTAGTTTTGAAGACAAGTCGGGGTGTCAGGTAAAATGGGTGTTTACGGGTACACTGAATAGGAGGATCTGAATATTGTAGCCAATAAGTACATAGATATCATTGCTTGAATGGAGGAAATTAAGAGCTATTAATCACAAATGAACGGAGGAGAGTGGATTCGATATAGAAATTATAATTGGCTGGACTTGGTGAGCCACAGAATATATATGCTCATGCGCATGGCGTGGGCGAGAAAATGCAGTTACCAAATGACATATATATGCTTAGATTGAAATGCAAAGAAAGAAAGATAGCTCCAATTGTGTTACCAAAATCTAGCTGAACAAAAACTTCTTCCGATTGGAGCTTAGCCCAAACATGCTTAACATTGGTAAATATTTGTATTGGTTTTCGAAGCCAATAGTTTTTATCCTATCGAATTCATGTTTGCTAAATTCTCTTCTTTAAGTTGAGGCTGTCATTCCATTCCCTTGCATTTGATCGATCTTATTAACGATACAAAATTGCAGATTCATCAAAAGTACAAAGCTGCCATAGTATTCATGCCAATTGTTTCGAGATTTTACTATTTGGTTCCGTTTTTTTTTTTAAGATACAGTCTCAGCTAAAAGTTGTAACCTTCTCTCACAAAAAATGAAAAATAGTTTGCGTGAAATTGCAACACACCGAGTCTGTAATGTTTGTTGATCAAGTCTTTCACTATTACAAGGAAGCTTGCAAGAGTCCTACTCTAGGTAACCAAGTAAACCGACTTGGGTTAGAATAAGGAAATTGTGAAGTTAGGAAACCGTCTAGGATTTGGACATCGAGTATTACTTGACATCCAAGTATTGAAGGTTATAAATAGGTGGTAGTCTCTTGAGTCTTAGATACACGGAGACACAGACATAGAGGTGCAGAGACATATAGGTTTTCTTCTAGTCGTAAGGTTACACAACGTTGAGACTTGTTCTTGTAAGGGTTGTGAGACAAGAGAAAATATCAAGGGACTAAACCGTGTGGTTCTTGAAATTGTTCTTCAGATTTCCATAGTGAAAGGTTCATCATCGTCAAGTGGAGTAGGCATTGCCGAACCACTATAAATCTTTGTGTTGTAGTTTCTTTCTTTTTTATTCTTCTGTGGTTGTTGTGTGTGCTTGCTTATACTCGTCTATGTGTGCGCTTGTGTGTGTCTAGAGCTAAACAGGACTGGTATTGATTGGTACAATTGGTATCAGAGCCTTGTTCTGTTAACTCTGAGATCAAAGAAGTGGTGCTGTGAGAGATGGGAGAAGGGGAAGGTAATCTTCCGGTGAAGCCAGCGAAGGTACCAACACCAAAGTATGCAACTATTAGGGTTGATGTGGATAAGTGTAATGGAAGAACAGATTTTGGTCTTTGGCAAGTGAAAGTAAAAGATGCATTGATCCAGCAAGGTTTGCATAAAGCTTTGAAGGGCGTTAGGCCAAAGGATATGGATGATGATGAATGGGAAGAATATGATTTGCAGGCTTGTGCTGCAATTCGTTCGTGTTTGTCTAAGGAGGTCACGTACAATGTTATGTCTGAGAAGTCTGCAAAATCTTTGTGGACGAAGTTGGAAAGTTTGTACATGACAAAGTCTCTCACAAGTAGGTTGTTTCGAAAGAAACAGATGTATCGTTTTTGATTCAAGGAAGGTACGTTTATTAACGAACATATCAACAACTTTAATAAGTTGATGACAGATTTAACCAATGTAGGAGAAGTTGTTAAAGACGAAGACCAAGCTATGACACTACTGTATTCATTTCCTGATACATATGATCCGTTGATTCAAAGTACATTGGCATCGAAGAATACTATCAAGTTAGACGACGTAATTGCTGTCTTGTTAAGTGATGAGTTTCGTAAGAAGGATGCTATAGAAAGTGATCAAGCGGTTGGATTGTATGTAAACAATGGGAAGAGACCTGGTTCTAAGAAGACCAAGTATAAGGGAAATACCATGGGGAAGTCTGATTGTCATTGGTGTCACAAACCTGGACACTGGAAGAAAGATTGTCCAAAGCTTAAGGCTAAGAGAATCGTGATTCAAGTTCGCAAGCAGCAATAGCTGAAGATAGTTCTGATACTGGATATGTGCTAACAGTCACATGTAGTGAGCATAGTGACGTGTGGATATTTGATTCAGCTTGTTCATATCATATGAGTCCTCACAGGGACTGGTTTACTTCTTATGAATCTATAGGAGGTGGTATTGTGCAACTAGGTAATAATTACGCTTGTGGTGTAGTTGGGATAGGAACAATATGAATCAAGAATCATGAAGGAAAGGTACATACCTTGTCTGAGGTGAGGCATATTCCATAGTTGAAGAAGAATTTGATATCGTTGGGTACTTTGGAATCCAAAGGTTACAAGATTGTAATGGAAGGTGGATTCACAAAGGTGATGAAGTCAGACTCGAAGGTGGTGATTCAAGCTAAGAGACAAAGAAATTTGTATCTCTTCTGTGGTGATACAGTGGTGGGTGGAGCTTATGAAGGAATTGAGAATGATGGAGACTCTAGTATTTCAAGACTCTGGCACATGCGACTGGGGCATATCAGTGAGAAAGGACTAGAGGTATTATGCAAGCAAGGTGTGCTTGACAAGTTGAAGAAGGCCAAACTTGAGTTCTGTGAACATTGTGTTTATGGAAAGTAGCATAGGGTGAAGTTTGGTAAAGCAATCCATTGTACTAAAGGTATATTGGAGTATGTTCATACTGATGTATGGGGTCCTTCTAGGGAGATATCCAAAGGAGGAAGGAGGTACTTTTTCACTTTTATCGATGACTTCTCAAGGAGAGTCTGGTTGTATGCTATGAAGTCGAAGGATGAAGTTATCGAGAAGTTTAAGGTGTGGAAGACTATGATAGAGACCCAGACTGGCAAGAAGGTAAAGCGACTTAGGTCGGACAATGGTGAGGAATACAAGAACGACCCATTGAAGGAGTATTGTCAGAGTGCAGGCATAGTCAGACACTGGACTGTGAGAAGAACATCTCAACAGAATGGGGTAGCGGAGCGAATGAATCTTACCCTTATGGAGAGAGCACGGTGCATGTTATCCAATGCTAAGTTGGGTAAAGAATTTTGGGCTGAGGCAGTAAGTACGGCGTGCTATCTAATTAACAGGTCACCATCGACTGCTATTGAGTTAAAGACACCTATTGAGGTGTGGACTGGCAAACCTGCTAACTATGATTCTATTAAGGTGTTTGGTTGTCCAGCTTACTATCACGTCAGAGAGAGTAAGTTAGATCCAAGAGCAAAGAAGGCAATTTTCATTGGTGTTGTTAAAGGAGTAAAGGGTTACAAGTTGTGGTGTGAAGAAACCTACAAGGTTGTTATTAGCAGAGATGTTACGTTTGATGAGAAGTCTTTGTTACACCCTACCAAAAAGAATGTAACTCAGGTGGAGGTAGAGAGTGGTGAGGCTGTGGAGGAAAGAGAAATTCCTAAACATGATTCTGTGTTTGAAGAAGATACAGATGAGGTAGAGATTCAGAATGATGAATCTCAGCAACAACAAGAAGAAGATTCCTTAGATAAAGATTCACGAAACATGAGACCACCTGTTTGGATGAAAGATTATATTACGGCATTTGCATTCATGGTTAATAGTGATGAACCTTGCACTTTTCAAGAGGCGATGAAAGATTCCAACTTTGTAAAGTGGCAAGGAGCTACAGATGATGAGATTGATTCTCTACACAAGAATGGTACTTGGGAACTAGTTAGGTTGCCTGAGGGTAGCAAAGCCATTGGTTGCAAATGGGTATTTGTGAAGAAGGAAGGAACTCCTGGTACAAATAGCATACGGTTTAAGACGTGTTTGGTAGCTAAGGGTTATGCACAAAGGGAAGGTGTTGATTACAACGAAATTTACTCTCCGGTTGTGAGGCACACTTCGATCCGTACCTTGTTAGCTATAGTAGGATCCTATGACTTAGAGTTAGAGCAACTTGATGTCAAGACAGCGTTCTTACATGGTACCTTGGAGGAGGACATTTATATGTCACAGCCCGAAGGTTATGTTGTTGCAGGTAAAGAAGATTATGTATGCAAATTGAAGAAGTCATTGTATGGGCTTAAGCAATCACCCAGACAATGGTATAAGAGATTTGATACATTCATGAAGGCGCAAGGGTTTACACACAGTCTTCACGATAGTTGTGTGTATACAAAGAAACTTCATGATGATTCCTTAATATTTCTACTTCTATACGTTGATGATATGCTCATTGCTGCGAAAAGCATGGTGCATATAGATAAGTTGAAGGCTCAACTTAGTATGGAGTTTGAGATGAAGGATTTGGGAGCAGCTAAGAAGATACTTGGAATGGAAATTCAAAGAGAAAGAAAGATGGGTAGATTGTGTCTCACACAGAGACAATATCTGGATAAGATTGTGGAGAGGTTTGGAATGCAAGATTCAAAGCCTATGAGTCTACCATTGGGAGGTCATTTGAAGTTGTCCATGAAGATGAAACCAAGTACTGAAGCTGATGAGGAGTACATGGCTCGTGTTCCATATGCGAGTGCAGTTGGTAGCTTGATGTATGCAATGGTTTGTACTCGACCAGACATTGCACAAGCTGTTGGAGTTGTCAGTAGATTTATGGCAAATCCAGGAAAACAACATTGGCAAGATGTGAAAGGGATACTGAGGTATCTAAAGGGCACGCTAGATGTTGGGTTAGTTTATCATTGAGAGGTTGGTAAAGAACCACAAGTTAGTGGGTATGTGGATTCGGATTATATGGATGATGTAGATCGACTTAGATCTACTACATGATATGTGTTTACGTTGGCTAGTGGTCCAATAAGCTGGAAGTCGTCATTGCAATCAGTTGTAGCTCAGTCAACAGCGGAGGCTGAGCTAATTGCAGTAAATGAGGACATGAAGGAAGCTACTTGGCTTTAAGGCTTGATTGGAGTTTTTGGAGTCAAACAAGAATGCATAGATGTGTATAGTGACAGTCAGAGTGCTATAGACTTGATTAAGCATGAAGACTTTCATGGAAGAGCAAGGCACATCAATGTGAGGTATCATTTTGCCTGAGATACCGTAGAAGGTGGAGAGTTTTCAGTTCTGAAGATTCACACAAAGGATAATCCTTCAGATATGCTCACGAAGGTAGTACTGGTTAGTAAGTTCAAACATTGTTTGAACTTGATCAACACTATACCAGTGTAGGCACCGAAAGGTGCAATGTGGTGACGATGAAGTACGTGAAGTGAAGAACAATGTGGAGAATGAAAGATTGTCAACAAAGGTGGAGAATTGTAATGTTTGTTGATCAAGTCTTTCACTATTACAAGGAAGCTTGCAAGAGTCCTATTTTAGGTAACCAAGTAAACCGACTTGGGTTAGAATAAGGAAATTGTGAAGTTAGGAAACCGTCTAGGATTTGGACATCGAGTATTACTTGACATCCAAGTATTGAAGGTTATAAATAGGTGATAGTCTCTTGAGTCTTAGATACACGGAGACACAGACATAGAGGTGGAGAGACATATAGGTTTTCTTCTAGTCGTAAGGTTACACAACGTTAAGACTTGTTCTTGTAAGGGTTGAGAGACAAGAGAAAACATCAAGGGACTAAACCGTGTGTTTCTTGTAATTGTTCTTCAGATTTCCATAGTGAAAGGTTCATCATCGTCAAGTGGAGTAGGCATTGCCGAACCACTATAAATCTCTGTGTTGTGGTTTGTTTCTTCTTTATTCTTCTGTGGTTGTTGTGTGTGCTTGCTTATACTCGTCTGTGTGTACGCTTGTGTGTGTCTAGAGCTAAACAGGACTTGTATTGATTGCTACAGAGTCCTCGTATTTGCAAAGTCGAGAAAAATGAATTCATATCCTTGAAATACTTCACGTGTATGATGCACATATCACAACCGTAGATAACCCATGGATAGGTCAGCAATTACGGCCAGGGAGTTAAATGGATCAGCCGTTGGATCAAATATTGAAATCGAATTCAAGGATCATAAACTAACCCTAATCTAATTAAAGGGAAAGTTTCTAACCCTATAAGTAGTAGAGTTTTCTCTACTAGTACATCCAAAGCGCCTACCTCATCTCATCTATGTAGAGAAACTCTCTTTGAAGTTTAATGTGCTTAAACAGAGATGATCATTATTGGTTGTCAATCATAAACAATAGTCATCTTCAAGTCACGCCTGCTAATCAAAGTAACAAGATGATATCAATATTAAAAATGAGCTATGAGAATCTATGTTTGCCTTTGACAGAATGTTTGTCATATTGTTGCAGATGTCACTTTATTATAGTGGTAAAGTCGTTTGGTGGTTATACCAGTAACCTGAATTCGAAACTCGTCTATCGGGAAACACCGTTGTGTCATAATTCCTATAAGGTTTCCAACGCATTAAAAAAATCTCAATTAAGATACAAATCTCGAAGGTGAGCTCAAAGTACCTCGACTTGGGTCACGTTTGGCTATATTAGCAATTTAAGATGGTTCTAGGAAGAACAAAGGACAATTCTAACTCCAAACAAATGATGCTTGAAACAACAAAGCCCTTGCACTATACTATTCAAATTTCAACTACTAGCACCCTTTGCACGACTCAGTCCATGACTATAATGCCTACCCCAACACCATTATAATTAAAGAGTTTACTATTTCACGAATAACATCATCTTACAGCTGAAAGGCATTTGTTAGCAATAACATACTTGTCGGTACCGATAAAGGGGACTTATCAAAAGAATAAGCCAGATATTTTAAACTATTCAAATTCTGACTCAGGATCGGAACGTTTGTTTTTTCCAATTTTGTGATGTCTGATTCGAGGTCCGGCATGTCTCATATTTCTGACTCGCAAGTTTTGGCATGCGAAAGATATTGTTTTGGACGGTGTTTGTCGCTGCAGCAATCGTTATACAGACGAGTAAACAAACCGTAGATGATATCTCTGGTGGTACTTCAAAAACGACCCAGTTTACTCAATATTCAGCTTACAAGTAAGTTATCTCTACAAAACTCTAATTTTTACTAGGATTATAGAGGCTGAAATTTTGAAAGATATTAAGTTTGCTGGTTGTAAAAAGGTACCTCTGGTCGGTTCTTTGGATAGTTCTTTGGTCGGTTCTTTGGTCGGTTCTTTGGATACTTTTTGCCTACACTCTTTGGGCATTCATAAATTCAAAGATTTGTGGGAGGCGTGATCACTGTGGAGGCGCGGAAATAAACATTTCTTCTCAGACTGATAATGTACGATGCGGTAAGTCTTATTTTTCAGGTCCTGGTCACTAGTCAATTAGGCTCTAGTCATCCAAGACTTGAAGTGTTAAAGCTTGCTTGGCAACCAGAAGCAGAAGTAGTTCTCATGTATCAGAAGCAAAAAAATAAATTGCTTCGGAGAAAAAGATACTACTTAACTAGGTGATACCCTTGATAATTTGTTTACATGTTGCCGCAGATAATGTTAACCCTTTTGGCTTCCGCTAATGGTACTGCTGGTGCTGTGTTATACATCGATCGAAACTTAAAGGAAAATCACAGGATGGATGGTCAAAGACATGTAATGTTTTAGATAAATTTTGTCGGCATATGTGGGCTTCATTTGGGATGTCATTGTTCGCATGCTGTCTATTTGTGTGGATTATCGTCATCTCAGCTAGTTCCATTCGAACCGCTTGATTATTAAGAATGTTACAATTGGCTCTCTTGCCTCAGTCACCTGTATATACTTGAAAATTCCGGGGACTTGAACCTCCGACGAAGTTGAGACTCGAGAAATCTAACCCTTCGAAATCCTTCACGTGTATCGAGCACACATCTATTACAAGTTTACAACCGTAGATAACACAATGGATTAGCTGTTAGATGCAATCATGAAAATTAAAATCAAGGATCATGAGTAAACCCTAACCTAGAGGGGCAGCTTCAAACCCTTATAAATAGTAGAGAAGGTTAACCTACTTCTCAGTAGATCCATTTTGCGCCTCCCTCGTCTAGAAATGAAGAAAGCACTCTCTTAATTTTAAAATTGTGGGGGCAGTACTCTATGTTGCAGTTGAGCGTTTCCTCATTTGATCTTAAAAAAGAATATCACGGTAAAGCATGAAACGCGCTAATAATTACACATGATATATTCAGTAAACCATCCTCATGTAGTTGAAGACTACTCAACTGAATGATAATCAGGCGGCAGACCAGACGAAGGAGACTCAATGGGAACATGAGATGTAAAATTAAAGTTGTTAATTTGTTTTGTATTTTTCAGAAAACTCATGTGTTTTTCTAGTATCATATTCATGCCTGTTGCCTTCAAAAATGAATAATATCAAATATTGGGAGGTCCATTTAGTTCCTCGCAGACATTAGATTGGGAGGTCTGAACTTCTTGCTGACAAACAACAATGACTTTTTGCCATACTGACAACTTTTGCCTAGGGGGTCTGTACTGTGGATCCTATGCGTAAAAAGGATGGTCAATTGAGAAACAAGAGCAAAACCCATAGTCAGTTTGATGCGGAATATGCATGGTGACAAAAATTGGGCCGAAACCAAAAGAGTTGGCAAGCATGGGACTGAGACCTGACCGTGTATGGGAGCAACAATTTGGTTAGTCTCAACTCGGTGAGTGCCCCAGGGACAATGGATGCAGGCTTCTCATCCCCATGCTTGCCTGCCACTCTTTGCACATTGGCAATAGGTTCTCCGGCCGGAATTCCTTATAAACAAATCTATCGTGTTTGATTTGTCCGATGAGGGACTATTTATTACATTAAGCACTTTTTAATGACTCGGTTTATTTGTTCGGGGTAGGCTTTGGTAAAACCTATATTTACACGGGCCTCTTATCTTTCTGCAGGCCCAGTAATTAGAGTACTGACCAGACACTAGTGGCGAATTAATGCGGCGTGGATTAACAAAAAAGAAGAAGGAAATTATCGAGAGATTGATTGATTTCGATGGAAAAGTTACCTGGAGACATATTAGAGAAAGGCTGATTTAGGGGCCGGAGAAAGTGATAGGGGGGCCGGATAATAAAACAAAATAGAGTTATTCCTAAGCTTTTTCAAAAACCCCTTATCCGACATATTTTTTTAAATACCAAAATATCCCTATTTAATTAGAACTAATGAATCAGATTCATTAGTTGTTAAACTATTCAAAGTGCAGTCGGTTGCAGCTCATACTCCTCTAGTCAGATGGGAGAATAGGTCTCACATTAGAGACATTCAATTCCTTTTAGAAAAGCTTTCTTCTAGTAGTATCTCATATATAAATCGAGACAATAATGGAGTAGCGGATGTAATATCTAAGTATAGTCGTAGAAATGATTGCACTTTTGAGCAATCAGTCAATTTCTTTCCTTGGATTCTTACTGAACTGTGTAAGGACAGTGACTCTGCCAACTCTTCTTAATTAATAAAAGTTCTTCATTATCAAAAAAAAACTATTCAAAGTGCCGCCACCACCACTACCGGCACCAGCGCCACCGCTACCACCACCATTAAATTTTGTCTGGATTTTTGTCAACAAATCCAGCCGAAACTAAATTAGATTTTGTGATTCCCTATTTTCGGCTCAATTTTAACCCAGAATCCAGCCGAAAATAGAAGAAGACGATGAGAAGACGATGTACAGTAAATTTTCGGCTAGCTTTTTCAAAATTAAGCCTATTTTCGGCTAGATTGGCTGCGACACATTTGGTAACTTATTTTTCGGCTGGTTTTGTTGCATGAAATACAAACGATAATTGATTTTCGTCTAGATTTTTAAGGTTTTACCCAGCCGAAAATCACTCTGAACTATCATTTTTAACCATTCAAAAGAGGAATCAAAGCATAAAAACTTAATCATAGACAAAATTAAACAACGGGAGGAGACGATGAAGAAGACGATGAAGAAGAAGATAAAGGTTTTTGTTAATCCTTAATTTAAAAGGGTAACTTAGACTTTTCATATCATTTTGACACCCCTTATAACACACTCTAGGATAGGGATAAAAATCCCGGTCCCCCTATCACTTTTTCCGGCCCCTAATTCAGCCTTCTATGAGAAGTATGCAAAACATGGAGGAATTTTCTGCCTAAACACAAGATGAGTTTATTCTATGGGGTTTCCGCGTTTCGCACAGCAATCACTTCTCAGAAGAAAAAAGTGATCAAGTAGTTTATACTGCAAAATTCGACCACTGTTTAATCATGCAACCATCCGTCTCTGACAGCTGAGAGCTCAGTGCCACTTTTCTCTGAAACAAGGAGCATTCCAACCTTATTCTACAGCTTCTTACAGTTTCGGCTTCTCTAGGCAATTGGGTCTAACAGGTAAATGTTGGCTGCAGGCATATTTATGGGACAGAGGTCCAGATAAAAAAGAATAGACTACACATTTTGTGGTCCGAATCAAAAAGAGTTAGCAAGCTTGGGACTGAGACCTGAACTAGTATGGGAGCAACAATTTGGTTATAATCTCAACTCGGTGAGTGCCCCACGGACTACAGGTGCAGGCTTCTCTGGCCGAAGCTTGCCTGCCACTCTTTGCTCATGGCAATATGTTCTCCGGCACAAATTCCATATAAACAAACCTGCCGAGTTTGATTTATCCGATGAGGGACTAATCACTTTTTAATGACTCGCGCGGTTTAGTCTAGTGTTTATTTATTCGCGCTGGGCTTTGGTTAAGCCATCTTTTAAATGGGCCTTTTATCTTTTATAGGCCCACTTAGACGTTATGCCTTTAACAGACACGGGGGTTCCAATTTTTTTTTTTTTTTTTTTTTTTGAAACTGAAAACTTCATTTAATTAACTTCAAGAGTTTACAATTGGTTTATCCACCGGGAGTTGACATTGTATATTCTCTGGTGGGTAGCTAGTCCAAACTCCAGCGACGGAACCAGGATTTTGTGTTTAGGAGGGCTAAAAATATAATTATAAAGTGGTGGCATCCTTGAAAAAATTGGCGGCCGAAGGCCGTCCGAACTTTTTTGAGTTTTTCTGCCATTAGATAAATTTGAACACAGAAATTGGAAGATGACGAAATAATGCGTGCGAAAATGAATACTATGGTCCCGGCATATGCATCTGTTATCTATCATATGCTTGATAACGGGCATACTGATATCGTGGCTGTTGGTATCGCAACCTATAGCTGACATCTATACCATTAATGTCTATATTTGGCTGAGCTAACAAGCGTTTGCATGTACTATATTTGGCTGGGCTAACCATTAATGGGCTATTTAAAAAACTGGGGTGGCTAAACTTTTTTTTTGGGCATTTAGGCTGGTCCAAAAACAGTTTTACACATTTTAGGCTGGTCCAAACTCTATTCAAGTGTTCTACTCGAGCTCTTTTCGACAATATATCGGCTACCTTATTACACTCTTTCTGGACGTAATAGCATGGCCAGAAAGGGTTCTTACTCCTTGATCAATCCTCAAAACAGTCACCGCAGTGATGCTAATTAGTGAGGGTCATGTCTGGTGGTCAAGCTATTTTGGCAAGAAATGGTTCTTCTCGGTCTTAGGCTTAAACACCTTGTTATGATGTCACTTATTAATTTGATGTGACGGATTGTATGTTACCAAATGCTTATCATCTGGTATTCATGCGTGTTAATTGCGTACGGATCCCCTTTTTAGCATGAAAATTGCACAACAAAACCCAATACCTATTTCATACATGCCTGAATTTTTTAATGTCACAATGCTACGTCGAGTTTCAGATATCCCAATCCAGACGCCGATATGGATGTGGGATGCGTGTACCTTGCTTGTTTGAACTAATTTACCATTCAAATACTTACATTTATCTACATATTTAGAATTTCATTCCTGCCTCATTGTTGGTATATACATGTGATGAGAGAATGCCTGGAAATTTCCGAAATCTAGATCTTCAAATGTCCGACTTTTTTATGGTCAGAACTCAGAAGACTCACAATCACTAATATCTAATCACTTGTTAAATCCTCATATATGACTTCATCAAGGGCTTCCATTGTCCAGTCAAAAACTCACTTGTGGGTCCCACAGCTAATCTGTCAAGATAGCAAACTCTGATTGGTTCTCAGTAACCTCATCGTCATCCTATAAAATCTACTCATTCTTTGTCTTAAGCTTCCACTGAAACACCACCAGAACTACCTTTCAAGAACAAATTTTGAATTCAGTCTTCTTCTCTTCAAATATGACCGATGGCGATAATTCGAGCAGGCAACAATACTTAGGCCACATTTGCCAGTGCCTAAGTCGAATATCAACAGTGCGAAATGACCGAGTTTTCACAATCTTCGGAGACAGACGAAAAACTGGCCTTGAATTCGTTGAGAATGTTTGTAAGCTCGCAAATGGTTTAGTTGAACTTGGCATTCAGAGGGGCGACGTAATTGCCATTGCAGCTCTCAACAGGTTACTATAATCTTATCTTAACTTCTTTATTCATCACCTCTCATTTCCGAATTCGTGTATCCTTCGGACTTCGATAGAGAATTCTCCTTGAAAATGAATTTTATGTTAGACTCTTATTTCAGTGATTTGCATCTGGAATGGCTATTGGCAATTTCATTTGTTGGTGGGATTTCAGCTCCTCTAAACTACCGTTGGGTATGTACACACAACTTGCTAAATTTGCACAGCCAGAATCACTGTTTTGGCAGCCCTGAATCTAATTTGTGGGTGCCATAAACGGTTCTTGCAGAATTTTGAAGAGGCAAAATCAGCAATGGAGGTAGTTAATCCGGTTATGTTAGTTGTTGATGAGAGTTGCCATACATGGTACACTCAAATGCAACATAATAAAACTGGTTCGATCAAGTGGCATGTTTTCATTGGAGACCGTCTACCGCCTTCAAGTTTCGACTGTACAGATGGTAAGCTGAAGTCACTAGTAGTACCTTTCACTTGTACCACTGAATTTTACCACATCTTTTTTACTTTTGACAGTTTTTGTTTGCAGTATTAAGCATTGAAAATCTCAAGAGGCCTTTGGGAAAGTCTCTGTCAATGTTTGATTATTGCTGGGCACCAGATGGAATTGCTCTTATTTGCTTCACTTCAGGTACCACTGGAAAACCCAAGGGAGTTGCCATAAGCCACACATCTCTAATTGTACAGTCTCTAGCGAAAATCGCAATCGTCGGGTACGGTGAAGATGATGTAAGTAACTAATCACCAATTAAAACAGCCCCTAAATTACTAATAATCTTAACACCTCTCAGCATTATCTGTGCTTTTTTGTGTTGGTCAGGTTTATCTCCATACAGCTCCATTGTGTCACATAGGTGGGATATCATCAGGGCTGACAATGTTAATGGTTGGAGCTTGTCATGTACTCATACCTAAATTTGAGACCTTGACAGCACTCAAAGCAATTGAACAACACCATGTTTCAACTTTCATTGCAGTCCCTACTATGATGGTTGATCTCATATCTACTATCAGGTAGGTCTCATAAACTTCCATCACTAAAACTAGCCAACATTTTCCTTCAAATTCTGAGGTGTTTCTCATTTGTGGAAATGTAGGAAGAAGAGTGAAGAAGATGGAGTAAGATGGAGAGGAGGAGAATCAATGAAGAAGATACTAAATGGTGGTGGAGGACTCTCTACTGAACTTGTTAGGGATATTACTACCAACATTTTCCCTACTGCTAAGCTTCTTTCAGCTTATGGTGAGTCCTCTCTTGTCTCTGTAACTTTGGCTTTA
>JAJJMA010135264.1:0-10488 GCA_023529015.1 Papaver nudicaule
CTGCAATTGGTTGTCCTGATTGTAGCATCTGCAATCTTCCTACCTTTTCAGTTAGTGTAGAAATTGATTTCATCATGTCTCTGAACATGTCAGCTGGTAGCTCAATGACTGGTGATTATAACATTGGTTCTTTCCCTAATCTTCTCGTATACGGAATATCTGTGATATCATCAATCTGAATTGTATTTGGCTGAATAGCAGGTTCTAACTGATAAGGTATCAAACCTATCAAGAATATATTCTCGACTCTTTACAAACTCAATTAAGAAGTAGCAAGGTAAGTCGAATTCGTTCCACAAGGAGGTGTGAGTTCAAGTTTGTTGTCTTTCAATAACAAACTATTCTGAAAATCGTAAAAGTGTAATCAATTGAGAAGAATATTGACTAAGGAATCATTCTCAACCACGAAACAAGAATTAAATTGATATAAAGCAAATTCTCAACAATCTACTCGTTAGCAGCAACCCTAGAGTGAATATAAGCTCATCTACTCCGTTTATCTCCTATATTCACCTAAAAGAATAAGTTCTCTTCAAGGATTCTAATCATGTGAGCACCTAGAATAAGCTCTCTAGATTTAACTCACTTGATTGCATTAGGTTCTATGAAATAGGTTACCCCTAGCGATGAGCACATAAGCTCGACTCATACACTAGTGTCAGCTTCCACATTCATGTGTTTAACAAAATCCCTTCATCAACACAAATATATTGCTACTTGTGCCGAGATCTCCAAGACAATTACAGATCTAGAAAATCTCGACTAGCAATTGTTAATCAACTCTTCAATTTCGAACTTGAACAATCAAATAACATTTAATAATAATAGCATGGTAGAAGTTGAACAATAAAGAGAATAATTGCGGAAAATCGCTTATTGAATATCAATCATAAATCATGTCTCGGGTTTTGAAATCAACCCTAACCAATAATAAAACTTAGCTACTCATGTTCTCACAAATAAACAATAACATCTTTGTAAAAATAAAGTTTCAAACTAAAGAAAAATAAGAAAAGAAAACTTAGGTTTCGTGAAGCTTTTTCCCAAACTGTGCGCCTCCAAAAGATGTGTAAAATATCCCCTTTTTCCTTCCCCTGCGCCTCTCTTTATATCCTCTAAAACCCCTGTAAACTAGGTAAACACCTCTCCTCCAATAAGCCTCCAATAACACCACTATCCAGCGCCCAGGCCCATGCTCCTGTAGCCTTCTAAATCATATCCCGACCTTCACTGAATCCCTGGCCAAAATTCCTTGTAGCCATGCCCAAATCAACGCCTGAACTCCATCTGAAATTCATACTTAAATTCAGTTGCACGCAATCATTCCAGCAGTGCTCAGAAACCACTGCAACAGTTAACCTGCTAACCCCATATAGACCACCAGCAGCAACAGACAAAAACCAACTCCCCTGCTTCACTGGTTCGTTTCAAATCGACCCCAAACCATCATGAACTTGAGCTGTAGCTCTCTTCATTTGAATCACCTCTTTCCTGCACAAATCCGCAAAACAACCCATACATCAGCTGCATATACTGGACAAAAATTTGCAAAACCAACGACAATCACCACACACACCAGCTCTATCTCTCTGCACTGTATCAACTTCAAGCCCTCAGAACCATGGCAACAGCAGCACAACACCACTCCAGCATCAGTTCCAACTGCAACAACTAACACAGTAACCACCATCCAGCCCATTGAAACCCTTGAAACTCAGCAGCATCTAACCCCCTTGAGTTCAGCCATTTCCTGCCCTTACCAGCAACCAATATCTCTTCTTTAATCTTCCACCAGTCGTCCTCATAAAACCATGGCAGGCAGCTACAGAAAACCCCTTTCCTCTGTCAGAAATCGAACCATTTCTGCCCGCCTCAACTGCCCAAAACATCACACAGAACTGAACCCAAAACAACACCATACAGCAGCTTCACAAACCTTTGCTCAAACAGCTTATATGCATCAGCAAAACCCCCTTCTTTTCATGGCACACAGTAGTACCAAATACTAGAGGAAATCAAGATTCATTCATCGTCCAACACAGACAGAGTACAAAACAATATATAGAGAAAGGTAAAGCAAATGACCGGTGACAAACGGTCATACCCAACTCTAACTGACAGCTGTAACTAATAACAGAAAAACAGAAAGAACCAGCTGTACACAGGTGTAACAGTGGTGTAAGAATATAACTATCTTTACTACCAAACACCCATAAACCACCAGAATTTGGACCCAAATCAGTACCATCCCGAACTTCAAAACACTGTAAATCAGCACCGTAGACCCTGTATTGTTTTAATTACCAATGCCCCTTGAAATTCAGCCCTGGAACCTTGCAAAACCCAAAACAAACTTCATACGATTTAGGTCAGAAACAGCAGCTTCCGGACCTCTTCTTTGCAAATTTATCGAGCTGAAACTCTCCATTCTTCACAGCTCATAACATCATTTCTTTATTTCTTCGTCTTCAACAATCCCTCGGAACCATGGCGAGTCTTGGAGCAGCAGCAGGAGACGATGGCTAGTTGTTCTTCTATGTCTGTAGATTTGGTTTACAGAGAAACCTTATCTTCTCTTCTTTTCTGTCCACACGTGTGTTCCGCTGGTGTGAAAATCCACCAGGCCCACGTTCTCAATTTCTTCCAGGCTCACCAGTTGCAATGCTAAGCCCATATAATTTCATAAGCCCAGCACCCAGACAACCCATTAAACCTCCTTTAGTGAATTCACTTCTTGTTTCATCTCCTTGTTAATATGATCTATATTTTCCTCATGATTTTCTTTTGTTTTATAACTTAAGAGTGATTGTACCTGCAAAATAGAAAACGACTTTAAATAACCAATGTACGGGGCATAAGCTTAACTAAAGATAATAAAGTACTTTTGAGTAGGTGTTTTAAGGCACCTATCACTAACACAGCTGTTGACGAAAGAGGCACTATTGCAGGAGATGTTGGTAATGCATTACTCATCGTTAATTGTTGTGTTACTGGTTCTGATATTGTCTCTGTTATTACAGGTTCTGTTGTTGTAGATATTTGTGGCGCTGAAGGTGCAGTATTAGTTGTCTGAATAGTAGATGTTGGCTCTGCTATCGTAACTTGTTGTGCTGTCTCAGGTCTTGTAGGTGTCCATGGTGGCATTCCTAGATTGTGCACTGTTGCTGTATTCTGACTATTAGATGCTTCTCCTTGCTCTGTAGTAGTCCGTTGTGGAGATGATATCCCTGACCTTGTTTGTACGCGCTTTGGAGCCATCTTTCATATGAACTTCACCAATTAAAAATCGGAAAATTAGCAAACTTAAATTTAGTAAAAAGAAATCCAGATTATTTGTTAGTAAAAATAACTATATTTGAGTTAATTCAACAAAATCTTAATATTCTTCATTTATCCTTGCATATATCTCTGATTCTACTTTTGTCCGCTCCTCATTTTATCGTTGGGATTAATATCAGATCTGAAAAAGAATACTTGTATCCGAAATTTAGATTTGCAAAAATTAGATCATGGATATGAAAATAATCTTTTTCAGAATTTTCTTCTAATTAAACATTGGTAAATCTGTCGTATCTACTAAAAAATCTGGATGAAATATATAAGAAAATGAACATTAATCATCCGATGTTAACAAAATACATTCCGCTAATAATGAAACAATCGCATCCTCAATATGTTCGATGGAAGATCTCCTAACAACCATTATGGTGAGATTTGGATATTCTAGATCTAAAGGATCAATTCGGTCTGTTTCTAAAATATCTGACGGTTATAAATGTTGTCATAGTTTAACGCCTATCTACTGGATCAAAACTTCCTATGACTATATCTACTTTCCTCTAACAGAGTCTACATGTTGTTTTTCGTTTATTAACTCTACAGATCTAGGTTTTTATAATATAATTTGAATATATTTCTCTATTTTTTCCTAAACGTAACTGAATTCTAAAGAATACGATTTAATCTGGACCTATGTGATATTTGACTATAGAAAACTTTGAATCGTGTAATATATTTCATAATAACATGCAGAAATAAAGTTTATGCATTTGAAAGCGTAGTAATTAAATTTAATCGATGCTTAGATGAAAATAATCTTTTAATTTTATAGAAACTTCCCTGAGCGTAATTTCTTTTAGATCTGTTAGCTTTTTCGGTTTGATCACGTCTTTGAATCTTCATATTCATTATTTCTTTATCTTTCTCATTTCAGTCGTCGGTTTTTTCTCATGAAAACATTAAAAATATTAGATCAATCTTCCAATTGTTATTATTTGACTACATATACTTCTAATCTATCATCTAAAAATGTTTATTTACTCAAATTTCTAATTAAACATTAAAATTTTTATATCTGTAATTTTAGGTTTTAAAATTTCATTTTACCGCCAAAAGGCTTCGATCATTAAATTCTTTGAAAATGTAATGAAATTCATTGAAAGTAGTTTTAAAACTTTCAAATATGAATGATAACAATGAAATATGCTCAAAAAATAAGAATTCAAGCTTAGTCGGCGCTAAATGAAGATACGAAATTAGGTTTAGATCATACCTTCACCGATTATCCGGTGTGAATCCAGTGATCTAAGAGATAATTGGACTTTGCTTTGATCTACTAATCTTCTCCTAGTGATTGAATCTACTTGATCGACAATGTGGTATAAACAATTACTTCAACTAACCATTCTAACAGTAACGAGAAGAGAGAGAGATTGTTTAGGGAGAAAGAGTCTAGTCTTGTTTTCTCATTAATGAATTACTTGGTTTACAGATGAGGCATGTCAGGATTTTTATAGACGACGGGAATACAAGTTAAGGGGTAAATGAGTAAATACATCAGATAAATATCTTAGATCCGATTATTTCGCTCGCATTCCCGCCTCTCGGATGACAGAACCTCGTAGTCTCCTTAGCAGTTTCCATTGTTGCTTAACCGCCTTAAGTCGTGTTGGGTTCTGTATCCATAGCCATTTGCACCTATCCGGACTCTGGTACCTTAGTCTGATCCTCCTCTGGGTCGTCATGAAGGACCTGCAGTACTTCTCGTCCAGTTCCTGTTACCTTCTGTAATGGATGCTATATTTTATCATCTACTGGATATTTCATTTTCTTTACTGGACGAGCTCATTTCATTCACTATTTCCTTCGATAGTGTGTTGCCTTGCCCACTATCATGAATTGTTCTATGTTTTCGAAGAAAAGACCTTTCCCTTATTGACAGGTGTTATGGCTGGCGTCGAGTTTTTCATGGTTGTGTTAGTCATCCCTGCTTCCACTTCGGCGATGAATTCCTTTATGCATGACTCAATTATTTTTTTATGCTTCTTTTGGTTCGCAGGATCAAGCGTCGAATCCTCCCTCTGCTGAACGTCTATCTCGTTGCATAAATGCGCTTTGATAGGATCACCCATTATTTCTGCAATTCCAAGAGGGGTAGGGAATCAAATTCTTCTATGGAGAGTGGAGGCTGCCCCCATTAGACTGTGAAACCAAGGTCTTCCCACAATGGCGTTGTGTGGAGAGTCTATATCAACTACGCAAAATGATGTTGGAAGTTGCATCTTACCTACATGGATTGTTAAGGACAACTCTCCCTTGGCATTGAAGGTTTTTCATTAAACCCAAAAACATTGTATGACGAGGGGACCAACGCAGCATCTTTTTCGAATAACTTGTCATGGGTCCTGCCGAAGAGTATATCTACAGAACTACCAGGATCGACCAGTATTCTTGGCATTGCCAATTCCTCGATATGCAGAGTTATGACTAATGGATCGTTATGGAATCTTCCTCCATCCGGGATATCCAATGCCGAAAAGAAAACTGACTGCTTCTGCCACTCTTCAAGGTGCTTCTTTGCCGCCACACTCATTATCTCATTTCCTTCGAAATCTTTTTTGTGGATTCTATCGGTGATGATGCTTTTGAAACTTTGCTCACTGACCTCTGCGTGCACCATCGAGTTGCAATCATTGTATCTCGGAATATTTCAATCAATTGTTATGACATAAGCTTCGTGCTTCTTTTTTTCCTTCGGCTATGGTTGGTTTGGGGGAGGGTTTACTAGTTCCAGAAGGTGATTAAATTTTCCTTTTGTAATGAAATAATAAATTTGATCCTGTGCCGTAATACAGTTCTCAGTGGAGTGCCCGTAGAATTTGTGGAATTCGCAGAAGTCCCTCGAATTTCTTGCGTGGTTTGGATGGTTTCCCCTACTTTTTGGATATCGTATCTCGCCAGCTGCTTCGGAGGGCTGCTTCGATGGATACACACAACTTTGGAAGCTTTCTGTCCTGAAATGGAGGGAATCCCGATCTAGGTATGCCAAACTTTCTGCTACCCTCGTATCCAGTCTTTGGATTGTTTGCCTCGTAGCCTCTTCGGAGTTATTTCCCCTGCTGTCGTTATATCTTCTATTGTCGTGGTATCTTCCATCACCAAATTTTCCTTCGTTTCCATATCTCTCATTATCGTTCTGCCTTTCCCTTTTCGAATAATCGACAACTTGATTGCTTACGCCACGATCTCGTTCCTCCAATGATAGGTCAATTATTGAGTGCACCTGCTTCGATATGGTTTCCTTGCATAGGACTGCTTGTTCCTTGATTTCTTCCAACGTGATTTGTTCCTTCTGATATTTCCGAAGATCTTGCAATGTTTCTACGTTCTTGGAAAAGAGATTATCGTATAGTGGATGATCTTTTTCAAGTGCGTTTAAGTATGCTCTTACTTTGTCCTTTTCCGAAGCTCCGTTTCCAACCTCTACGCATTGCGCTGTCCATCTCTCAGTTAGGCTTTTGATGGATCTTACTTTGAGACTAAAGAATTTTTCTATCCCGGGTTTGGATGAGTTGTTGTAGAGGAAATGTAGTATGAAGACTTTGGATAGCTCCTCGAAAGATGAAATTGAGTTTGCCGACAGACTATCATACCAAGCTAGAGCCTCACCTTTCAAGCTAGATGGGAAATACTTGCAAAGGACTTCATCCATGTCCGCCCAAGCTAGGAATAATCTTTGGTACATTTTGACGTGGAGGGTCGCATCTCATGTGCCATCGAAAATCGAGTTAAAGACTGGCATGGTACATTTTACTGGTATGGGCTTGCTTAACAGTTTCGGGCTTAGTGGTGAGCGATTGACTTCATTGATTGCTTGATTCAATTTCACTTTATCAGTTGATTGTATTCTATTGTCGAAGATTTCTGCACGCATTGACTTGATTTGGTCCATCATGACTTTTTGTAGCGCCAAGGTCTCAGCATCCTTTCTTGCTTGATCGTTTTCGTATATCAACTGTATGATGTTTCCCCTTGACCGAATGCTTGGTTCGATGCGCCGGCCCGATATCTCCTTTCCACGCCCCTCGAGTCATCTGGATGTCTCGGTATTGTTTCTCGACATATGTGGCCTTTTGGAGTGTGAACTTCCATGGGGACGAGAGTGCCTTTCACTGCTTCGTTTGTAGTTCGAGGCTGATTTTTCAGCTGCTTTCTTATTTGCCTCGGCTAACTGTTTTTTGAGCTATCTTATTTTTCAATTTTTCTTCATTAGCTTCCTGAATTGTGCAGCCCTCGCCACTTCTTCCTCGGTAGGTTGGTGTGCTTGGGTTACTTCATTTGGGATTTCGGCCTCCTTTTCGTCATCTTCCCCTTCGACTCCTTGAATTTGTTGCAGTGGGAGCTCGTTCTCCTCTGGAAATCCTTCTCCGTCGGGTCCCAGATCTTCTACTAATACTTCCGCTTCGTTTACTTGCTCCCTGTGCTGGATTGTGCTTGCCGCTATTTCTGGTGATAATCCTTTACTAGGTGAAAACCTAGTGTTGTGCCTCGAAGAGCATGTTCCTTGTTTCGATGAACCTACTTCTTTCCTCGGCATCTGATTTGACTTCGAAGCCATGGCGATAGTTACCTACAAAAAGAAACAAACTCGTGAGGTCCAATGCGGCTGGTGCAGTGTACTATATGTCTGACATGCACCCTAATAGTTGTAACCGATTCTGGCATGCTAGATTTTAGGGAGGATTGTGTGCGTACGATCCAATGGGATTTTGAGTCTAAAATTTTCTGTTATGATTTTTCTTTCTAATTTTTTAATTTTTTTTTTATCTGTCCAGATCTACCTTCCTAATATGGGGGTTTTGCTCTTACCCTTTCTCGAAAAAGGACACTAAGTGAGTCTAAAAGTTGCAAAACTGCTTTCCCAGTATAAATTTGGTAAAGAAACCCTAAAATATCCTTGATCTATTTTCTAAAACAGGACATGTGGACGAGATTCTAAGGGTATTTGCTAGAAATATAAGTATCAGATTCTGAGTGGAAAACCCATTTTCCTCTATATTTTATGAACATTCTTTTTGTGAGAAAACCTTTTTTGTGCTCTGGATTAGATCTCGGTTTTTCAAAGCTTAGATTCCCTGAAGAAACATTGACCTTATCGTACTGATGATTTGCTCAAACCCTTGAGTATACTAAAGCTTAAGATCTTTAGACACTAAGGTGGTGGAGCTTATGATAATTATAGTAGTAAAATAAAATCTTGAAAACCCTAGAAAAAAAATTCTTGAAAAATTTGAAAATCACAAATCACAGGCAAACCTAAGTTATTTTAATCAATCCCTATTTCTAGCGCCAAACTGTGTAGGTATAAAATCTGCATAAGGACTTTATACCTAACAACCATGAAATTCTATGACAGACTACGATTAGAACACATTACTCTAAGCCTTGATGAGTACGAGATTGAACAGTATATATATCGAGAGGTGAATTCGTGTACAAATAAACAAGAAACATATTTCAATCACTATTGAATCACTAACTTCTGGTATTACAATACATGGAAATTACGTCCCAAAGATCTGAGGAGATACTAACATATCCCTCTCACACGCATTAGGATACACAAAAATTCCAACCCCTACAATGGCTCTCAAGCCCTCCTTATACAGGAGGAGTCGAAGGTGGATTACAACTAATAAGAGAAACGACTCAATCGTGGTGGTGTCAGACTTTGTCGAGTAAAGCAGTTAGTATCCGAGGCGTCTTCGAGATTCCTTGTTGTTCTCAGCACCTTTCTTTCGACATGTCCAATTTTGTATCGAGGTTCTTCCCATTCCTGTGGAGTATTCGACTCTTGGCTACTTCTTTCGACATCTTTATAACTGTCAAGCCTCGTTTCTCTGTTTACAGCTCGAGACTTATCTTCCTTTATCGAGAGTTCTGTCGAGCATCCTTCGTAGCTTTTACCCCCTATACAAGTTTTGACTGTCAACAGAACATAAATTTTCTTCAAGGGATTCTTACAGCCGTAAAAATTTCTAACCTCCTAATGGGGTAAGTTTTTACATATATATTGTAGTTTGGAATAAAGTGGGCTTGATTTTTTGTAATATAATGAGGTCTAGTTCTTCAAATTTTACCTCCATCCATGTCATGTAGTCACTTTGATCTTTAAACTTTATACTACATTTTTTTCCGGTGTTCATTTTAGGTGAATAAATAGCTTGAATTTCCTTAAAAGTTGACAGTTCAGCCGCATATAGTGCCATTCTATCAACACACCCAAAACTTAAAAACGTAAATAATCAATTGTTTTGATGTGAAAGGCGTTTCATGCTACAACTGAAATGACGTTGTAGATCGAACCACATATTCAGATCCCACACTTAAAGCTTATTGAATTAAAAAAAAAAAAATCTTCCCTTTTCTCTCGCCATTAACTCACTCCTCCAAGAACTGAAATAGAAATGAGATTTTTACATCTCGAGTTCAAATGATTTCTTTGTCCTAGATCGAAGGTTTCATTCCTACCCACTATTAGGTTTGAATCATTTAGCTTGCGGAGGCGCTTCCTTTTCCTTCATTTCTGTAGTTTGAAGATTTTAAAGGTAGAATTAAGTTTTCTATTTTCAATTTCGTAGACATAATTAGGGCTTTCAGAGTGTTTTTTTTCTTCCTGTGAGCGCATAATCTATTTTATTAAGATTATGAACTCGCAGTCGATACCGCGGCATACATGTGAGTGTGATACAATAATGATATCAATAGATATAACTTTGAAGGATACCAATGCGGACTAACAATTAGTATGAGCGTATGACAATGGTAAACATGTTCATCGTGCCATGATTATACATATAATGATAATCTGGTTGGACCCGCACAAGATGATTGACCACGGAATCATCATGCTTGGGTGGATTGCTAGGTATAATGCTAAGACAATCATATGAAGTGCTACAAATCTGATATAAGATAACTTGTAACGTGTGATCCAAACGAGTGCAAATAATAATAAAGCTCTTCTCAACTCATTCATGAGTCTCATTAAAGGGGTAATGGTTAATGGTTTATGATTCATTCAACTTACATGTATTTCCTTACCTCACTCGCTAATAAGCTTGAGTATCTCACAATAAGACTTTCTCTCTCCTATCTTGGTTCTAGGCTTCATTTTGTCGACCCCTTTCTTGGTGGGAGGGGTCATGT
>JAJJMA010135272.1:0-15205 GCA_023529015.1 Papaver nudicaule
GAAGTTAAGAAAACGTTCTTGTCTTACAGAGTTCTAGCTCTCTCTCTATATTTTGATATTTTAGTTAAAACCCTAAACGCTCTTGATTCTCCACAGATTGATTTCGTATCACTGCCGAAGGACCGAAGCCCTGGACTCAGCCTCGGAGTGACAGCGAATAAACCGCCTTACTCGACAGGGACTGACACCATCACGATTGAGTCTTTTGTCTTTATTAGCTGTAAACCACCCAAGCTAGGCCTATATAAGGCGAGCTTGGAAAACTTTGTAGGGGTTGGATTCTTTTTGGGTTGAGCCTAAGTAGCAAGAGAGAGATTAGGTTTGTTATCTCCTCTGGTTCCTTAGGGTTATATTCATGTAATCACAGCATCGAAATACATAATAGTCTTCTTATATTTTGCCTTTACTCTTATACGTTTAGTCTTCAATTACTGTTCATAGTACCCTCGGTACTGTTCTTGTGGTCTTCGTACCATTGAATCTCAACTGAATACTGTATGTATGAGTAGATCTGATGGATTTGGCACCTTGAGTACCTATGCAGATTTTCTACTCGTACAGTTTGGTGCTAGAAACAGGGAATGATTAAAACAACTTAGGGTTTTCCTGTGATTTTTCGGGTTTTCAAATTTTTTGTTCTATTTTTTCTAATCTTCTCAAAAGATTTTCAAAGCTTGTTTTCCGAAAGAAGCTCTTGTATCTTAAGCATCTAAAAGACCTTAAAGGCTTTGGCATGTTTAAGAGTTTTCTGAGCATAGCATCAGATGATAAAATCATCCGTTGGAGTTCTCAAAACCTCGGTATGATGAAAGTGATTTCCAAAGAGAGGCAGTTTTATACTCGCTTTAAACCTCTCGCAGTATAGAATCCAAACGAAATATAAATTCGTGTGGAATCTAAAAATCCATTTTAGGGTTTTCAAAACTCATGATTATACATAAAAATCCATTTTAGGGTTTTCAAAACTCACGTTATACATAAAAATCCATTTAGGGTTCTCAAATTTCATGCTATACATAAAAATCCATTTTGGGGTTTTCAAATTTCATGCTATATTTGGAAATAAAACTTCATAAAAAGAACTAGATGGAGAGGAACGATTTGAGCTAAAAGACAAAAAAGGCAGTTAAGGATATATCAAAAAAGGGCAAATAGGACATTCAATTTCGTCTGAAAAAATTAGTTGCAGAGTAGATTTACATGGCCGACAAAGTACACTGCGCTAGCCGCCTTGGACCTCACGGGTTTTTTGTTTCTTGACAGGTCATATCCAAAATGGCTTCCCAATCGGAACACGCTCCGAAGCAGCGAGTAGGATCCTCGAAGCAAGGAACTGGATCGTCCAGACAGCACAACACCAGATATTCGACCAGTAAAGGATTATCTCCCGAGGTAGCGGCTAGCACAGTCCAACACCGAGAGAACATAAAGGAGGATGAAGTATTGATAGAGGACTTAGGTCCCGAGCGAAACGGATTTCCAGAAACTGAAGAACCACGCCAACAGCAAATACAAGAAAAAAATGGTGAAAACGAGGAAGAGGAGAACGAAGAATCTGATCCTGAAAATGAAATGCCCGAGCAACAACCTACCGAAGCAAATACGGCCAGAGCTGAACAATTTAGAAAATTAATCTCGAAAAACAGGAAAATAAAAAAGCTAAAGAAACAGCTGGCCGAGGCAAACAAAAAGGTAGCGGAAAAATCGGCGTCCAACTACAGGGGAGGCAGCGAAGGACACTCTCGACCAAGTAACACATCTCGGCCAAAGGAACCCTCCGAATCTAAAACATACACAAAGGCCAAGGGCACCAGTAAAGGTCACGGAATCACGGCGTCAAGCAAAAAGACCGAACCTCCAGCATATACAAAGGCTAGCATGCAGACATTCAGTAAACACAACGAAGAAGAATGCCGAGGCAAGAGCACTACAGCAAGTAATGATGGAACAAATTAAAGCACTCCGAGCTGAGCTTTTTGACAACCGAATCCAATCAAGTGATAGGATTAAGCTCACTCATGCCATGAATGACGTAAACCGCTCCCCACTAAGTTTGGAAATTCTTTCATTACCAATTCCAGTAAAATGCACGATGCCTACCTTCACCTCAATCTTTGACGGTACATGAGACCCCACTGTACATATCAAAATGTATCTCAGAGTCTTCCTAGCCTACGCCAATCGGGATGAAGTGCTTTGCAAATACTTGCCCTCTAGCTTGAAGGGAGAAGCTCTCGCATGGTATGACAACCTTGCAGCTGGCTCGATCTCGTCCTTCGAGGAGCTTTCCAAAGTTTTTATACTGCATTTTCTATACAACAACTCCTCCAAGCCTGGAGTGGAGAAACTATTCAGCATTCGGTTGCGCCCAGGAGAGTCGACCAAAAGTCTAACGAGCAGATGGACCGAGCAGTGTGTAGAAGTGGGAAACGGAGCCACGGAAAAGGATAAAGTACGAGCATTCCTCAACGCTCTAGACAAAGATCACCCTCTATACGACAGACTCTTTTCAAAGAACCTCGAGACGTTGCAGGACCTCCGGAAATATCAAAAGGAGCGAATTACCTTGGAGGAAATAAAGGAACAAGCAGCCCTGGGAAAGGAGACAATCTTAAAGCAGGTCCACTCCATAAACAACTTATCGCTTGAAGAGCGAGGACAAGCAACCAACACTCAATTCGGGGATCAATCAAAGCGAGGAAGGCAAGATGACAGTGGTCGATATGGGAACGAAGGTAAATTTGGCGATGGGAAGTACCATGATAACAGAAAGTACAATGACAACCGAGGCAACAACTCTCGAGGAGAGTTCGAAGGAAACAATAGCCAGCAAGGGCCAGGCAACAGAAAATTTGGAGCGACTAAACCAGGATTTCCTGCATTTCACGACAGGAAGCTTCCAAAGCTCTGTGTACCCATCGAAGACGCTCTTCGGATCATAGAGCAATCCGAATTTGCCAGCGAGATAAGGTATCCTCGCAGTAGGGGAAACCAGCCCAAGCACACAAAAAACTCGAGGGACTACTGTCAATTTCACAAGTTTTTTGGACATACCACCGAAGACTGTGTCACGGCACAGGATCAAATTTACTTCTTTATCGCCAGAGATCAGTTCAAGCACCTACTAGAGCTGCCACAACCACCCCCTAATCAACCGATACTCAAGGAAGAACCAAAGCACGAAGCCTATGTGATTACCATCGACAGAGACATTCCAAGGTTCGGAGCTTGCAACTCCATAGTTCATACAAAAGGATTAGAAGGAATCCAGACTGGACGCATCGACAAAAGAGACTTGGATGGACAAGAGATACTTAGTGTGGTCACAAGGACTCGCTTGGAGGAATGGCAGAAGCAGCCAGTGTTCTTTTCAGCGGCAGGCATCCCCAATGAGGGCAGAATGCATAGTGACCCTTTGGTTATTACCCTTCAAATGGGGAAGATAGCCATGACTAAAGTATTGGTGGACCCTGGGAGTTCTGTGGACATATTATTCGGACAAACATTTGACAAAATGAAGGGCAAGAAAGCTGCTCTGGTGCCCTCGGTTTACAACATATTTGGTTTTAATGGAAAGCCGTCGACACCTCGAGGAGAGTTAATGCTCACAGTTCATGCCGGTAGCGAAAAACAACCAACTTTATTTTGCGTGGTGGACATAGACTCTCCATACAATGCCATTGTGGGTAGGCCATGGTTGCATAGCATCATGGGTGTCGCATCTACTTTGCACCAAAAGATCAGATTCCCAACACCAACAGGGATTGCTGAAATCCGAGGTGATCCTACCGAGGCTCGGGCATGCCACGAAATCGATGTACAAGCAAGAGAAGCAAGTAAGGAATGCTCGGAACCAGTCAAGAACCCGAGGATATCGGATGAAAGTATAGCAAAGTTCATAGCTGACACTGAAGCTGGGATGCTAAGCAAGAAACAAGAAGGAAGCGAAGAGAACCAGCATCTGGAAAACAGAGAACAATTCCTCGTGGCAACATACAACCCCCAGACTCCGAATGAACAATCAGGCGAGTCTAGTAAAGGCAACAACATCAGCAAGAGCCTTTCTGGATCGGCCCGTTTGTTATTGAAAAGCAGCTCGATAATAATACTTACAGTTTGATTAACCTTGAAGGACAAAGATTGAAAACCCCAGTGGAGGGGAGGTACATGAAACACTTGGTTTAAGAAAGTAATTCCATTTGTAAGCAACATCCGAAGAGACTTAATAAATGAAAATCGCACTCATTGATGCACCTCCCACCGAAGTCAAACTCCAAATATTGTTAACATCATCGCAAAGGCTGTAACGCCAAAGGCAAAAAAACGCCAAACAGGCTGTAACGCCAAAGGCAAAAAACGCCAAACATGTTGTAACGCCAAAGGCACAAAACGCCAAACAATAAAAAAGCCCTCGAATAGCAGGCACAGAGCCGATGACCATATAAATCGTAAGGGCCCTACGAGTTATGTGGCACGGTCCTCTACCCACAAGACACCCCGATAGCGGTGAGCACTTTGAATCAAGGCTACAAAAGCCGACGATACACTTGTACTCACTACCAAACGGCCACGAGGACTGCACGTTCTCGGGCGCCGAGGGGACGATAAATGGGATTAACATCTCACTACGCCACATGGCCTGATTTGTAACGTTTTATTTTTCGCATCTGCAACGTTTTTTGACGTTACGCACGTGGCAACGTCAAATAACGTTGCGCAATTTTTTTTAACGTTGCTCCAATTAGGAATTATTAAAATTAATTAAGCAACGTTATTAACGTTGCCAATACCGTTGCGCCTTCAAGGGCTAATACGTCTTTTTACCGGAAAATAGAATTTCTACCTTTATATTTCATTTTACCAATTTCTTTACCTTATCTTCTTCGCGAGAAAGAGAGAAAATAGGGAGAAAAGAAGGAGAACGAGGGAAGAAGAAAACAAGAAGGAAAAAAAAGGGGAGATCGAGTGAAATAATTTTAAATCGTGTAAACTAGGTATAGATCGAGTGTTCTTGGAGATGATGAAACATTATTGAAGCTAATAGAACTCGATTTGCAGTAGACCTAGGTTTTTTTTTTCATAATTAAAGATGGTGCTTGATGAAAAAGGGTAAGTTCTCCAAACCCAGATGATGATTTTCGTTGTATTTCATTTGTCTACATCTTATTTACATAAACATGTGATCTCTGTTGATTATGGCAGGTTTCTTTCAGCAAACCAGGTTTAGAAAAAGAGACTATAGTGGAAGAGAAAAGAGACTAGCCTCACTTTGTCGGACAGAAATTAAGTCTTGATTTTATGGGTTTCACAGAGAGGATTTTGAAATGGAGATGGAGAATAAATCAGAGATTTTACTTGGAGAGTTGAGTTTGAATTCAAGAAGGGGATCTGAAGCCAAGACTCAAAAGGAGAAATATCTGAAATTCATTGCAAATAGGGGTGCGATGCTGCTGAGTTGAAGGGTTTTCTGTGGGTTCGATGGTTGTGGTTGCAGATGAGTTTACAAGGAGGTTCTGGTGGTGATTTGTGTACAGGAATGGGGTTCAAGGCTGCTAGGTTTGTGGAATCAACTAGAAATGATATCTACATTTCTGAAAACCTTGATTTGATTGAATAGAGAAAAGATACATTTTAACAGACCACAGACTCGAGCTTATATAGCTCAGATAGTTAGACTCGATCAACTGACGGTGGAGACAGACTGGCACACATGTGTTGTACACACTCACATACAGGCTGTCACACATGTGATTCGCATGAATACACTCTTTTCCTTACACCACTTGCACATGAACACAACACACACTCACCAGCACAACCTCTACACTATTACCCTCCCTCAATCACAAGGAGGCAAAAAGTCTACTTGAGATTGGAACACAGCACACACTCACCAGCACAACCTCATTCCTGCTGGTAGTAGATGATAGTCATGATGCAGAGTTAGGGAGTAGCAGGACACCACAGCAAGTAGTAGTAGTTGATGAAGCAGAATAGAAGAAGTAGCAGGTTGTACATGTCCTGGAGTTGGTGCAGCAGTAAGAAGAAGTTGTTGGTGCAGAGTTGGTGACAATTTGAAGAGTAGTAGGTGAGGAGTAGTAGTTGGTGTAGAAAAAGGACACATCCAATAGTAGGAAAGTAGCAACAGTAGCTGATACAGAATTGCTTCAATCTGTTGCATCTGGAATGGCAAAAGTGTTGTTGTAGTAGTACCATTTGAAGCAGATAAAGATGATTGACCACTAGATGTACAAAGTTATGAAGATTTATGTCCCAATCAGCAACTTTACTTAGGTCCAAACTCCATTCACCAACAAATGCAGCAACCATACCGGCAAAAAACTGTATTCCTCTCAGCAGTGCAATTCCTTTGCAGTGACATCTCTTTATTGAACACATAGCATTATCTATTTATAACTGTACTCAAAGTAGCAATAGTAATATAGTAAACAAACAACCAAGCAGGTGTAAATCATCACTAGCAGAGTTCAAAAAGTAGACTAGCTACTAACTGCAAGAGTAATTCATCACTTGTATCAGTATCTCAAACCAATACTCAACCATCACCATCCGTAAACAACACCAATACCAAACTGACATGAAGAAGGATGACTATCAGCAACACGCCAGCACTTCCAATACATCACTTGTAGCACCAGTTCCAAAAGTAAGTGATTTATGTCAAACAAAAATTGCAGTAACAATATCCAAAAATAGGAAGCTCCAAAAAACCTTGCTGTAGAGTTTCACAAGTAACCTTACTGACTATCCTTATATCATGATGAAAGCAACAACAGTAACCAACACTTCACATACCAAACAACACCAACATTCATTACAAAAAATCTCAAAGCAACAGCAGATCAGTACAGAGTTTGACAAGTGATATCAATCACAAACTGTACTAATCGAAAACAACAACCATACTGTTTGCAATTGAATGTGAAACTCACAAACAATACCTCACTGGAACCGACTATCAAGAAAGAGTAATTGATTCGAACACAAACACGAAATCGGATAGATCAGGACTTAACGATTGAACTGGAGATTAAAAATTCAAAGGAGATAAACGAATCTAAGAGAAATCAAAGAAACGAATCACAAAAGAGAATCCAAAACAGAAAATGAAAGAGATAAAGAATTGCTAGTAGTAGTGAAAACCAGACTTTAGAAAAAGAAATTGAAACTGAAAATAACATGCGTCAAAAGCAAAGAGACCTTCACAGAGTTTAACGAGGGAAATCACCACTCACTGCAAGGACTAGGTAATAGCAAGAAAATCGAAATTGAAAAGTAGATCTGGAACCGAAAAAAAAAAGAAAAATCATGCTGGTAGTAGTGTAAACCAGACTTGGGAATGAAATTGAAGTGACAAGATAATCAAAGCTGGTATGATTGAACCAGACTTACATGGTAAATGAAAGAGAAATTGATATTGAAAGGAATTGGAAATGTAAAACAGAAATTAAAATTGGAATGGAAATTGAATTATCAGAGAATTAATTGAAAAAGCAGAAACAGGGAATTGAAATTGCAAGAAAAGGAAACGAAATTACCATAGATTTTGAGGAACAGCGGAAGAGAACCATTGAACATCGAAGGAAATTGATTCGTCTGTAGAGGAAGAGAAGCAGAAGAAGGAAAAGAAATCACCATTAAAGAAGCAACGGAAATTTGAAGAGTAAACCCTAGAATCGGAACCTCAGATATCATGGTGATATCTGAGTCTGATACCAAACTAGAAATGATATCTACATTTATGAAAACCTTGATTTGATTGAATAGAGAAAAGATACATTTTAACAGACCACAGACTCGAGCTTATATAGCTCAGATAGTTAGACTCGATCAACTGACGGTGGAGACAGACTGGCACACATTTGCTGTACACACTCACATACAGGCTGTCACACATGTGATTCGCATGAATACACTCTTTTCCTTACACTCTCATTACACCACTTGCACATGAACACAACACACACTCACCAGCACAACCTCTACACTATTAGAATCAATGTGGAAGATACAGGAGGGTTAAGAAAGTCAAGAACAATTGGTTGCTATATGAATCTGTGTGTGAATTCCAAATACAGGGATGGAGTGTGAGCTAGAATGCAAAGAGAAGTCAATTTCTGCACCAACAAGGAACTGCACATCAAGTGTTTGACGCAAAGCCTGAACCACAGTTTCTAATGTTCAGCCAGGATGCTGATGGTTTTCAAGGGTCTGAATGCAGTGAGTTTTGCAAGGTTAATGACAGAGATTTGCTGCTGCTGGTCGGGTCGATGAGATGTTGGTGTTGATTGCTATGAAAATCCATGGGTCTTTTCTCTTGTGCAGGTGTTTGTGTTTTGCTTGTGCAGGTGACTGAGAAGGTTGCAAGGGAGAATTGGATAGTGTGGTTATGTGTGCTGTTATGATTGATTGTTTTTATTTAGAGCATCGTATTGCTTTCATGATGTTAGAGATGGGGAAGTGGTGGATTTGTTCACAAAGGGTGATGTGGATAGATGTGGGCGAGGGCAGGTAATTGGCCTCTTCTATCTCGTGTATATATGTTTTCATTCAGATAAATTAATTCTTCTGCACAGAAGTATGAACATGAAAGTATTTGTATCTTAAATTTGTATAGGAACATTTAATTTCTTTATATACAGTAAGGCACATGGATGTCATGTCTTTTAATTGGTAATATCAGAGAAATAGCTTTACACGAGATACTTGCACCCATGCTCTTAGACTCTATTTAATTTTTCAGTACTATTATTGAGAATATGATATATGTTGATATACGGAGTGCTAACCTCTCTTGGAATTACTTAGGCAACTGTTGTATACAAAGTCTCGGCTATTGCTTCTCAAAGTGGTGTCCCTGTGATTGCTGACGGTGGTATTGGAAATTCTGGACACATTGTGAAAGCTTTAACTCTTGGTGCGTCTACTGTTATGATGGGGAGTATCTTAGCTGGTAGTAGTGAGGCTCCAGGGGCTTACGAAGTTCAGGTACATATGCAGTAATCATTACGAAAATTTTGTTCGTCTCAGACTTGGATCTTTTATTCCCTCGCTACATTTTGTTAGTTTTCATGTCATCGTGTGCATTGTTTGAGTTTTGATAGATTACCACCATCATGTTCCATTTCTTTTGAATAAGTCATATGTTTAAGTTGTCATAACTAGGCTCTGTGTTTTTATGTTGTCCTTGTGGGAATTATGGAACCATTTTCAGTTCTCGTTGAATCTAGTATTTTTCCTAGACGGCATCGCCGTAATCAACCATTTCCTTATATTTCATGAAGTCCACTTCCTTATATTTCATGAAGTGAAAAGCTTACATTTTGTATTATGTGGGAGATTGGGTAGGAAAGAATATCGCACATCTTTCATTTTCAAAGGTGTTTTATAACATGTTAGCAGTTCATCTCATGAGATTTTCATGTAGTAACTATCTACCAGGTTTAATTTTATAGCCTTTTCCCTGAAGATTGTTTCACTTTATGTTTTTTCACATACTCATAGTAATTAATGTACAACTTTATTTGGTTGGGCGGCATTTTGGAATTGCTTGTCATGATATTTTGCTTCTGTAGGGTGGACTTAGGGTAAAGAAGTACAGGGGAATGGGATCCCTTGAAGCCATGACAAAAGGGAGTGACTCCAGATACTTGGGCGACAAATCAAAGCTAAAGATTGCCCAAGGAGTTGTAGGTGCTGTAGCAGACAAAGGTTCGCTTTTAAAGTTGATTCCTTACACAATGTAAGCAGTCAAGCAAGGATTCCAAGAACTAGGCGCATCCTCCATACATTCAGCTCATGATCTTTTAAGATCAAGTGTACTGAGGCTTGAGGTATGCTTTATCACTGTTATTTACATGGTTCAACTTGACATCTTTTTTTGAATTTTCTGTGATTTTTTAAGAACATGTAGCCCGTTTAGGTTGATTTCATGACCTAACACCCACGAGGAGTGTATTCAAGGGGTAGTTGTTGTGTAGATGTTTAAGTCATTGTTTATATCTGTCCTCCTCCAGATAAGATAATTTGGAAAATATAATGCTTCATCATCTTATGGTTTGGTGATTTATCTCGAAAAATCATTCAATCACTGACATATGACTAGGTTGATTTCATGACCTAACACCACGAGGAATGTATTCAAGGGGTAGTTGTTGTGTAGTGGTTCAGATAAGATAATTTGGAAAATATAATGCTTCATCATCTCATGGTTTGGTGATTTATCTCGAAAAATCATTCAATCACTGGCATATGAAAAATCATTCAATCACTGGCATATGATTTATCTTTGATTGATAACGGCTCTCAAAAGAATCCTTGGCCACATTCATGTGACCCTTTTTTATTTCATGTTATACAGAGTCTTGAATTATTTCTGATGTCTATCCTAATCTGAAATGTTAACTGATGATGTTTTAGTTGTATGTCCGGCAATGCAAATACATTCACTCATGCTTAGTGTATGTTAACTGATGATGTTTAGCTGTTCCCCAACTGATGATGGTAGCTGTTGTTCAGTTAGAGGTTTCTGTTTCCTTGTTTCCTCTATAGGTTGTTAATCGTCTTCTTAAGATTTCTCAGTGTTTGCTTAGTCCTTAAGATTTATTGGTGATATGTTCTTTTCTGTATTTGAGCTGTTTGATTTGATATTGAATTTCCGACAAAATTGTGTAAGTATAGGCTTATAATTCATGAATATTTAAAATAGAATATTTGGTATTTTTGTAATAGAATATTTGGTATTTTTTATAATACTGTATTTTTTTTATTATTGGTATTTTTTTTAATTCTTATTATATATTCTGCAACGTTAATAGACGTTTCTTAAATTGCCCAAAACGTTGCTTTAAATAAAAAGAGCAACGGAAGTGGTGACGTGTGGTGACGTCACTTACGTTGCTTATAACAAAAGGTGCAACGGAAGTGGTGACGAGTGGTGACGTCACTTACGTTGCTTCATTTATAAAAAACGTTGCTTTAAATAAAAAGAGCAACGTTACTAACGTTGCTTTAAATAAAAAAGAGCAACGGAAGAAGCAACGTAACTTCCATTGCTTTAAATAATTAAAGCAACGTTAATAGACGTTGCCAAAAATTTGTAACGCCGTTTTTGCAACGCTAATAGACGTTGCTGTAATTCGGCGCAACGTCTATATCCGTTACAAACATGCCCCTGTGGCGTAGTGTCTACCTATAGAGGAAGATGGAACCCCGAGGCAGTTGATTTGCTTGCATTCACAAGCAAATTACTCAACCAAGGGACCTCCTCAAAACAAAAAATAGTCCCGAGGAGGGGCAAAAACATTTCAACAAAAATAAATTCTTTATATATATGTGCAAATACAGGACATGAAATGTGATAGCAAAAAAACACGCGTATAAGCAAAATGGCGCGGACACAGCTACAAAGAAAAAACACAAAAGCTAAGGGCGTGAGTTCTCCTTTGAACAATCTGAACCATCACGAGGACCATCCTCGGAGCCATGAACGGATTCGCTCGGACCAACACGGGCACCTTCAGAGGCACTGCTACGATTCCTCGAAACATCACCTTGAGCAACGTTATTACCACCACTAGCTACCCTCAAATAATTCTCCAGTAGGCCCCTCTTTCGAAGCTCGTCTCTAGCCAAGGCCACATAAACTTCCTGTGGGAGCAGATACTCATCAATGGGAGACACAACGTCCGAATCCCGCGCACCAATAGCGCCATAAGTAGGTGGTTCAATACCGATGGTTCTGAAAAGACACCGACCATGCTTTCGACAGGCTTGACTGGTAGCAAAGGCAGTAGTCAATGCAGATTTGGTAAGGAGTTCTTCTACAACTTGACCATGTCTTAGCTCATGCTTGGTAAGGGCAAAACCGACCACCAAATTCCTCACGCTTGCCTGACACTCAAGGCGAAGCCCCCGTTCCGTGGATAAAAGCTTAGCATGATTTGTCGTCTCTTCAGAACGACGCCTTCGTTCAAGCTCAAGCTCTTGAGCAAGTCTAGCCGAATCAACAGCACGGCGCTGGCGTTCTTCGGATAATTCTTTGGTCAACTTCTTAACCCTTCTCTCGGCCTCCAACGTCAACTCGGACTCAGTCACCAGCTGACTTATGGCATCGTCCCTCGCCGCCTCGGCATCAACAGCCTGCTTCTTCAAATTAGCTTCGATGCCTGAAAACAAAAACAACAAACATAAGAATAGCAAGACGGTGACTCGACTAGGGCTATAAAGTAAGCAGAAAAGCTAAGGAAAATTTGGGTTAGCTCCCTACTCTCTTTGAAAACCATATATTCAGCAACCTGGTGCTGATTAGTAAAGCGAGGCACCGAGGCATTCTTTCGGATATCCTCAGAAGTAATGACCCCGCTTTTAGCTATTTCTATTCGGTACTCATCAACAAGAGCAGCAGTCTGAACGTTTAATTTGTTTGCCAAAGCAAGCTCTCGGCATTTATCGATGCAACTCTTATTTAGAATATCATTCGCAGTAATTAGCTCCTTATTAACATTATGCTGTGTAGACAGTTGCACCTTCAACTCTCTGATCCTCTCCTCTAACCTTTCAATTAACACCCTACCTGAGGCACTGACTGACTTCTACAAGCGAGCCGCATCTCGCTCTTGCGTCAAGCGAGTCACATCCATTTGGAAAAAGTGATTCTCTCGGGACAGCAACGTGTTTCTATTTCTCATTTCCTCAAGAAGGCGCTCGGCTTGATCCCCTCTCTTTCTCTCCTTAACATAAGTTCTTTCGGCCTCTTGCCTTTTTACCCTATAATAATTCACATCCTCCAAAGCTCTATCCCTCTCTTCCAACAGTGTCGCGTTATCATTAAGATAACCTTCGTTACTTGAGGCAATTTGAGATGATTATCGGCCATTTCGAAGCCGATCAATAGTCAACTGAGTCTCCTGCAGTTTTTTCTCGAGCTTCTCCAGCTCGCCTTTTCAAAAGCAAGTAGCAAACCTGTTTTTAGCAATGCTGCAGCAAACAAATGTTCCTAAAAGAACCATCAGGGAAAAAAGGTGACTTACATATCGATTGTTTCTTCGCTTCAGCGCTGCGAACCTTCTCCCGGGCAAGTTCCTCCTGCATCCGATGAAACTCTCGTGCATAATACTCGGTTTTGCCAGCTTGATCAAAGTTGTAAGCTAGAAGACCAGTGGCATGATAGTCGCCCTAGTAAAAAGTGGCAAAAATAGATTAACAAAAACACTTCAGGAACATCAACATAAACAACAACGAAACTCACCGCCTGAACCATGGACAAATTCTCCTCATAAGACAAGGGAGGATGACGAAGATTATACTCGGCTCGAGGACAATCACCTCCGAAGAGATCGCCAAGCTTTTTGCAGAAATCTGGGTCTAAGGGCTGCCCTAAGGGATCTGAGGCATGAGCTTCAAAGCGAGTTGAAATCTCGGTAGTAAATTCGCTAGGACAATAATTTTCATACAAAACATCTTTAAACCTCTCGGCAGTATAAGATTGCCTGTATCTGCAAGCATAGCTAGGAGCAGGGGGAAACATCGAACTTTGTGGAAAACCAGCGACGAGCTGTTTGGAAGAATCCATCTCAATATACGAACCATCCTCTTGGGGACAAAGGAGGTCCACTAGTGTAACAATCTTATCTGAGGAAAGAATAGAGGGCTCCCCAAAAACACTCGCGAAGGTTCCTATCGCTGAGGCAGAGGCACTAGCCGTAGCCTTCGGCGCAGAGGAAGTTGAAAGAATAAATTCCGAGGCAGCACTAGCACTCGAGGCTGCAGGGACTACAGCCGAGGCAGAGGCACCACTGACGGCAGCAGATGGGGTAGTCCGAGGGTTTGAAGCAACCATCTCCTTGGTTACCACCTTGGCCGCTGTGGATGTTGGAATTTCCCTGTCAGCACTTAGAATTTTTTTCGGAGGAACCAAGACAGCCTGACGACGGTTGGTTTGAACTCCTTTCAGAATTGCTTGCAAAGCAGCTTTTTTCAGCGGCCGAGAAACTTCGGGATTTCCCCCGTAACTAAACTTCATCAAACCATGACTACGCTTAGGGGCACCTAAAGGCTGTCCCTGCAGATAAGGATCCGTCTTCCTCTGGAAACAAACAGAGGCAAGTATGAATACTTCGGAAAAGGACGAAAAGAGAGTATTTGTTACCTGCTGCATAGTCCGCTCATCAGGCCGAGGACGTTTAGGGTGCCCGAGGGCTCAACAACGACATCCTTGCCCTTGCCCGAAAATGAACGAGACAACCTTCTGTCCTCGTCAGAAAAGCAAATAGAAAACAAGTGTCGAGTCTCAAATTCGTGGCCTACCTCGAACTCAGTCCGAACGATGAATCGACCAGAGTCCTTCCAACCTCGGAGTATAGGACCTTTGAGAAGTATAGGCTCCGAAGACCAATCTTCGTCCAGTGAATAGTCTAAAGATTCGGGGAGAACGTTTCGGCTACCAACCGCCATCCGAAAGCTAATCCCCCAAGGAGCTAACTCATTATCTATAGTCAGAAAAGGCTCGTAGTGTTTAAAGAAGTTCTCAGCGTTATAATAATACTTCGATGTAGACTCGGCAGGAGAATTATTTTCAGACTGAAGAACCCACTGATTAATAAGATAGATTGCACTACAGGTAAGCTGCATCACGCCTCGAGGTGGAGAAAGAGAACAAAGAATTTCAAGAAACAAGGGGTTAGCAGATCGATAGAGAGGATGAAGCAACCCAGCAGAAAGCTGATGAATCGTCACTACCAGAATATCTTCGCTGCACTGATACTCTTCGACTAATACCGGAGTTAGTCTGGGAGATCAATGGACTCGATTTGAAAGCCCCTTCCATCAGGATTCAAACCATTCAGCCTTAAAGAAAGGGCCTCAATCGTGGAGATGGACGACATGGAAAAAGATGTAAATAGGGAAAAAGCAACACTGCCGGTGACGGAAATAACAGAGACAACTGGAAAATAAAGAGGGAGGAAAGGAAAATCCCAAAGAAGTTAACTTTATGAAAGAAAAGGTTGATTAAAACAATGGGTCAAGAAGAAAAGGACGGAAGGATCGTTAGATATGAAGATGCAAGTGAAAGAAGTTCCACGGGAAAAAAGGACGCCGGCGCCAAGGAAGATGAAACCGAAAGGTCTAAAAATTTTTAGAGGGAGAAGCGAAACTTAAATAGTGAGAAGAAACCGACTCTACC
>JAJJMA010135288.1:0-20096 GCA_023529015.1 Papaver nudicaule
TCTCTCTGTACGATAATATATAAAATCACTTATTCCTTCCCGAGGATCCAACCTCGTTAAATTCTTGTCTTCTTGATTGTGTGCGTTTGTGTTCTTAGCATATTAAGATTATCTTTGTAGCTGTTGGTTAAACGCTTCCGCGGGTTTTAGCGCAACACTACCCATGCTTAATCTCTCCAAGTTGAAGAGATCTTACCAACAGGTTTTTAGACAGTGTCACTTTTGTTGTTTGGTCATGGAAATTAGAAACGCTTATATTGTACCTTTGTTTTTTTCATTTTTGCCAATGTAACACAATCGTTGATTCGTTACAAGCTCCTTCCCTGCCCACCACAGCTAGGTATTCTTATCCTCTTGCAGAAGTTCCATATCTGCAAATCCATTAGTAGAGTTCCGCAAGCACTTGAAATAATGGGTTACTAACTTACTATAGTGTGTGAGGCCCATTTGGTTATCCTGATAGGTACTACACCCTAGTCCCTAAAGCCTAAAGAACCGAACATTTCTTTTCAGAGAATTCCACACCTGTGTATCACAACATCATATAGTAGTTGGTAAATTTTACGAATTGGGTGTCTAGTATTAGGATGAGGGTTCCAAATTTGTTCATATTAGTACTTGGAAGTGATAGTTATACCAAAGAGAAGCCCATTAGTTGACTTGACAAGACTTCTCATTCTATAGTTTGGATATGATCCCTCAGTACATGAGGTGATTGAGGTTCGTTGTTGAGGGAATATCCTGCAAGAATCTATAGAACCTTTTGGAAAGGGTCCAACGAACACAGGCCGAGTAGCATTGCAGCTGAGGCAGTTGCTTCTCATTTGAGCTCCAATTGTGCACTATTGTCAATTGGCCCATGCCAGATTTTTGGATGAGGGAAAACAGATAAGTCTGCCACGTTTTGGGGATTATGTGGGTTTTTTGCGGAGTCATCCATGACATTTTTTGATATGCTTTTGATTTTGTTTAAGGTTTAAACTTTATAAAAGAGTTTAGTGGATATGTACAAGGGTTGGACTCATCATTTTGGCGACTCATTGGGGTCTGGATGGCACTGAACATCAGATAAGCTGATAAATATACAATGTCAAGTTACGTTGCCGTTAATGTATGGGAATGTCGTGACTCTACATAGAGTCAAGAACCCTTATTAACCAAATGTTGAACATGTGTTTACCTTAAAACATACAACTGGTATTTACAATTAATCTAAACTTCAAAATTAGGACAAGAATCCACGGTTGATTCTGCATCATTTTCATTCCAGGACCACCCTGATTAGTAACTCAGTTTACTCCAGCATCGCAGTTCACAAATCTCTTTATCATGTTTTAGCATTATGTATAATCATTATATTATAAACACCATCTTTGTAATACCCGAAGAATAAGGTTAATCCATCACTTAGATCCCTTTTGTATCCAAACGCACGTTCAGTGAGCATCATAAGCAATTTCAAGTAAGCTTACTAATTCATCACTTGGATCCCTTCTGTTTATATTCACACGTGAATAAATCAGATGACTAATTTTTAATTACGATCAAGAAATGTAGCAAGAAACAGTTGGTTTAAAGCCCAAAAAAATACATGACTGATCACACATCTTGAATTCTTTTATTTCTAGTGACGAAATGAGTTTCCATTCCCGACCTGGCCCCCTTTAGTGAGTCGAGTTTCCATTTCAAAGGTGATTAGGTTGTCCACCTAAGAAGTAGTACGAGGTGGTGCCCCGTTCGGCCGTTCGTGAGCAAACCTAATATGTTTGTTGCCCACTTCATGAACATTGCAAAGTAAATGAAAGAGAAGAACACTTCACGGAAAAAGTTTGTGACATTGATTTTGTCTCTCAGAACAGATCAATTGACTACGGGGACTCGATATTCAGTCTCACGTTACTCCCTTTTTCATCCAAGTTTCACACTTTTTCTTTGTTCCGAAAAATGTAAAGTTCGTTTATACTACGTACAACTATAATCATTTTTCATGTATCATGCATTGACTTTTTAATCTCGCATGAATAGAGTAATTACCACCATTTGGACATGTTTTTAAGATCAAATTGACAATTTCACATCAACATCTGAAATTTGGCATCCATCTTTTCAATGATTTCCCAAGCAATTCTCACAGCCGAATTTTCACTGTCTTTTGGTGTGTATATTTGCATCCATCTTTTTTAATGAGTCATTGGAGAAAATTAAATAACACTATCTTATCAATTCAGATATCAAGTCAGCCTAGAAGAAGAGGAGTGTGTTGATTAAGAAACAAGAGAAGAGATATTTTTTTGAGGAAAATCGCCTCTGGCTTGTAAAGAAAATGTGGGAAAAGCACACTTAAAGATATTATTTCCCGCCTATAATTTTCGACATTTGGATCCGAAAAACTAACACAATGCAAGAATTGTTCATTTTCATTTCACATTTTGTAGTTCTTTTTTTATTGATCCCAATTAGAGATGAAAATGATGTTAATTATTTATCGAGCTGATGGAATATAACAGTAATTAGAGACATATAACCTTCAATTTTGAACTTAGTTTTGGAAAAGTATGATCAATTCCCATCCAATTTGATTGAATTGACCTAAAACGTTGATAAAAGAGAATACGCCACAGTTTGTTGAAGGTTTTGTCATAGAAAAAACAAAGAATTTTGTGTCCGTGCAATGTTCAAACTAAATTTTAATCTAAAAAAGTTTTATCAAGATTGTCGAACTTAAAAGACTTATCCGTATTTCTTGAACGTGTTCTAACAATTTGATAACATAGCTTCAAACAGTATTTTACAACAATTGGATTGTGTATTTTTTTTTAAATAAAATAAATTAAGCACCAAATTTCGTTTAAAGAAATTACCAATATTTTAAGGTATATGCCTAATAATGTAGAATGTGCCCATTAGTTTAATGCCTTTTCATTTGAGATGTTTCCTTTAAAAGGTGTGACATACCTTTTCACTATGCTTTTTTTTTGGGATATGTATTTAAAAAGGTGTGGTTTGCCTTTTCATTTGCACAATGTCCTTTCTTTTTGCCCTCTCATGACTTTGAATATGGCCGGACGAGGCACATGGAAATGAGATCACATAAGAAATGACACTCTAACTAGATAACCGCTGAAAATCGCGGTGGAGGGCCGACCGAATTCGATTTTAGTCCAATTAACACAAATTCATTTTAATTGGATTTTTTTTTCTTTAACAATAGTTGGGGATTGGTATTACTTGATTATCCAAAAAAATTGGAAAGAAAACAATCAATTGGGGTTCAATTGGCCAAATTGAGGTGAAATTGAAAATTTCGATTGAAGACGATTTCTTTCCAGTTTGATCATTTTTTTTTTTTGCTTGAACAATAATTGAGGATTAGTATTACTTGATTATCAAAAAAAAAATTGGAAAAAAAAACGATCAATTAAGGTTCAATTGACCAAATTGAGGTGAAATTGACAATTGCGTTAGTTACAATTAATTGTTGGTGACTATTTACATTTAAGTGTCTATAAGAGGTCCTCCCTCCCTCCGGGCCCGTTGGGCCCTCCGGTCGGTCGGCCCAATTATTCTCTATTGGCGGAAATTGAATATTCGTGGCGACACATACAATTAGAGGAGTCTCTCTTAAAGAAACCAGGAACACAACTACAATTAGAGGAGTCTCTCTTAAAGAAACCAGGAACACATACAATTAGAGGAGTCTCTCTTAGTAAATTAGTATTGATGATTGATTGACGTCCTATGAATCTTTGATTATCAAATAAGTTTCATAAGAAAACAAAAATGATAAATTCCAATTCAATTGAGCCGTTCAATTTCTTTAAAGAAACCAGGAACACAACTACATATAGAAGGTCCTCCGGCCCAATTATTTACCTAATATTAAAACTCCCATACAAAGTTCCATTGACAATTCTATACTCTTAACACCCTCTCACAATCTTATCGGGATTAAAAGAAAAAACTGAAACTCTAGATATACAGAGGGAAATCTAGAAAAATATCCCACCTTTCACGGTTAAAATAATGGAATGGCCCCATCTTTGCCCATTTATAATTTCAATGCTACAGTCGCTCCATATTGTCCATTGGATAAGGACGCGGGATTTTTTCTAGATTTTTCGGTGTATACGTAGAATCATTGAAGAAAAACTCAGCGAACTGTTTAAAAAAAATGTTAGACAAAACATACAAGAGGCACTAATAATAGCTAGATTCACATAACCTAAGACGGAATATATATAGAAGAACCGTCGAGAAACAATACCCACCAAAAGAGGGAAAAAAGAAAAACATAAACTGGTTAAGAACCGCGGCCATGCATAGAAAAAATATAATGGAGAACCATCGGAATAGCTGGATCAACATAATTAGTAAAAGCAACCGAACGAACTTATCAGAAGCATCGATAGATGAATAAAGGCTGCTGAAAAGGGTTAAGAAGTGTGTCGCCGGCCATCTCAATTTTAAACGCTGAGTATATCAGAAGCCCTTTGTAAGAGCATGCACTCGACCTACTAAACTGGGAGGCAATCCTGAAACTGCTGCCTGGATTTCCGCTGCTTCGTAGCGAGCTAAAAAGTGTATAAGAAGAATTGCTTTGTTTTCAAACTTATCTGCATGTTCTACTATCTCAGACAAATGGGTATTACCATGGTCCTTCGCATGCTCCACAGACTTAGTGTCATCAACAAAGGTGCTCTCCATTACAAGAATCCTTGCTTTCAAAGCATCAGCGTTGTTTGGATCAGTTATAAAGTCGGATGTGGTGTCTCCAGTGAAGGCAATCTCAGGTGATGTTAGGGTGTTAGTAATCTCCACACCTGACAATTTCAAGGTTTTAATCTCTCTGTCTGAAAGACCAACATATTCCTGCTTAAGTTTACGTTTATTCAAGTAAACTATATAGCCCTGACTCGGTACACGATGGTATGTCTTGAATGTTTTTACCTTAATGTTTTCTCCTAGCTTCCTCTCTTCTCCTACATCCAAACCAATCAAGATATGGTTTAATTCTGCACCACTCATAGCTCTATAAACTTCAAATAATCTTTCCACATGTTCTTTAATCGATTTGGGTATGAATATAGTCGGTGGTTTCATCTTCAATAAACCCCTAGTGGCAACGTACGATGGTAATCCGCCTATATGGTCCAAGTGACCATGAGATATGAAAAGATAGTCTTGAGAAACAGCATAGTGAGGACATCTACCAATATCAAAAGCTATTTTTAGAGATGGAATGTCCTCCAATCGATATCCCTTTAATTGTGTAGCCTTCAATTTCTATACCCTTTTTCTTCTTCTGAGTTTCCGATTCCTTTTTAGGGTTTTCTTGAATTCTTGTCTTCTCCATGGAATTACGAAGATCAAGTATTTATTACTAGAGCTTGAACAAATCCTAGAAAAATTACCCCTTTGAAGAGATGTAGGATGGGGTGGATAATGCTTCACTACCTAAACCGGTCCTTAGCTACAACAACCTTCTTCTTCAAGCTCTCTCTAACCTCACCAAAACATGCTCTAATGGTGGCTTCTTCTTCCTCACTTTTTCCTTCTTGTTCACGGCCTCCCCTTCTTTCTTTTCACGACAAGAGATACACTCTTACTTTTCTTAATTCCCACTAGCAAAGATGCTCGCGCTACGCGAGTTTTATTTGATTTTGTGTTTCATGATGAGAATCGCTTTGATTTCGGGAGAGTTCGATTTGAGTATCGAAATAATTTTAAGAAACAGAAAATAAAAATGTGTCCCTTAGTTTCGAGAAATCTACAAAAGTATTGGAAAGACGCAGACAAATGAAGAAAACAGAGAGGGGTATTTTGTACTATGTAGAAATAACTAAGTAAAGAATCATTCCAAGTTCTTCGAAGTCCAAACGACGCATCCCCTATTGGTTACCTGTTGGATATCTACAAGATCTGCCTCAATAAGATACAGAAAAACCCTCATTTCCCATCTGCCTCAATAAAATCTTCTCACAGAAACCTCTTTTCGGAAGATAATCGACTTACCCTCTATCGATGTTACAGTTTCTATTAACCTCGCTATTTCCTTAATTGAAGTAGATGTTATTCGGTCTATATATATCGAGATAGAAGGAGGCAATAGCGCGCCTGCACAATTGTTTGTCATGGCAAGAGTAGACAGGTTTGAGGATCTCATATTGGCAGAACAAGTAATACTAAGAGTTATTGGAATTTGGATGCGTGAAAATACTTGATCAACATGTTGGCAGTCGGGACAACTACGTGAACGGCTACAAAGATATATATGTTTGAAAATTCTGATTTGCAGCCAAGAAGATTGAGAATTGAGAATTGTTGAACAAGGGAAAAATATGTGCATATATCTACTAGGTACCCCAACTTACCATTTGTAATTTGGTGCATCTTATTACGTTTGACTTTTGAAACCCTTTTTTCAAAGAATAGTACCGATCAAAAAAAAAAAAAAAAAGGAGTTACAAAGAATAGTTAGACAAAACAGAAAACGTTATTTGCGAAAAGCTCAAGACATGAACGAAGGAAGAGCAATCAAAATTTACATTCTACACATTTTACAAAAATCCGGTGCGTATGCACCGGGTGGTATGCTTGTTATTTACTAATAACAAGACTTCACGTGTGTGTAGCAGGATTTCAAACTCCGTCCCTCTTCCAAAATATAGCATGTATGATGGATGAATGACTCAATGGTACACGATTGAAAATTAAATGAAAAACAATTTCCTTATAAATACGATAATTCGATTGGGTCCTCACCATATTTGTGGGGTCTAAAAAATTCAAAGTCTGCATGATTTCACTACAAAGTACAAATCAGCATGCACGATAACAAAAATCGGCATACCGACTGTAATTTCTTAGACTTCACAAATGTGGTGAGAACCCAATCTAATCATCCTAAATAGTAAATATAAAGTATGCCTAGATATTATATGTTTCTGGGAGGGTAATAATTCATATAGGACAAACAAATCTTAATAGGTCATGATCGTTGGGTCACTAAATGGTACCTGCCCTGCTAATTTCGGTATTTACCTCCTTTATTAATCAAATCTATAAATGCTACTCATACTGTACTCGTCGGCTGGGTTGCACGGACTCAAACGTGGAGACGCGGACACGACACGACACGGACACGGATACGAGCGAGGTCTCAAAATTGTAGGACAGAGACACGTTTATATATTAGTAAATATATAATTTAATTATACTAATATATGAAAATAACTAGGAGAAGTAGTATAAAATGTTGAAAAATATACAACCTACACATAAAAGCGTGAATGTCTCAATAGTTAAGCTTCTTAGGCGAGATTATGACCTTGAGAGTTCGAATCTCAAAGGAGGACATACTAAATTATCACTTTAAGTAGAGAGTTGACCGAATTGACTGAGTTGACCGCGTCGTATGCGTGTCGTGTCCGCGTCCGTGTCCGACACGAATCCGACGCAGACTCGAACCCAAAATCAGTGCGTCTGTGCAACCCAGCTCGTCGGACCCCTTACAAAAACCGATGTAAATTCATACTCGTAAAGTTAACCGGAAAAAGAACAAAAAAAAAGTTGACGGCGTTCCTCGAGAAATTGGGGCATAAACAGTGCGAAACTGGATGCAACAAACAAGTAGAAGAGATGGCCAGAGATGCCACGGAAATCTACAACCTAATTTACCTTGTGTCATTGGGGGCTACCTAAATGAATTTGGGGCTACTTTTTTTTCGAAAAAATCGGGTCAGCCAAACTTAAAAAGGATATCCCTTATAATTTGGACTAATATACCCCTGTACTAATTAAGCTGCTGATTAAGCCTAATCTAATTACTAACTAAACTAACCTATTTACATTCTTTTAGCCACCGATTGGGTTTGTTTTTCTTTTCATTTTTTTTTTGAGTGTGAGTTAGAAGAAGAAGGAAATGAAGAAGAAGAATTTTTTTTCCAAGATGATCGTTTTGAGTGAGATTGAGTGGGGTGAATTTTCCTCTCGTGAAGGTAATCATACTACGAATTTATGTGTACTCGGTAGACAGAAAAGTAACCGAATATGATTTTTACTCGGTAGACATATAAGCCACCGAATATATCCTTCAAAATATACAGGAATTTGGGAGTGCTAATGGATCTTACTCGGTTAATAAAAATAGTTGTCGAGTATTCATACTCGGTAAGCAAATAGAGCAACCGACTGTAATATATTAATACTCTGTAAATCAATGATCTACCGAATAGTTATTCTCAAACATGAACCCTAGTTTTTCTGGGCTAAAATTGAAATCCTATAATCACTAATTCAAACACAAATCCATGTAATTAAATTGGGAATTACCTAACTGAAACCATTGTTGGATCTTGTGGAGGTTCCTCTGGGGCATGCCAGTCTACACTTTGAAAAATTTGTTCAATTTTCGGGTCTTCACTCGATTATTCTCCGTCGTCATTCTCGCCAAAATGTCTCAAATTGAAGAGTCAGTAGAAGAAGAAGAAGAAGTAGGAGGAGTGGGTTCTGTCACTTTTCCTTTATTCTTTTCGGACCCATTGAATCGACGATGAATCGTAATCGAATCATCGATTAACAACGAATAATCGACGATGGAATCGAAGTTATAAGCTACCGAAACCTTGTAATATAGTGTGTTAGTAGGTGAATTTACACTACACCAAATTACCCGTATTGCAACAGGATTTTGCAACTGGCGACCCGATGTTGCAAAATTGAAACAGGGAAAAAAATTTGTAACACGGGAGCCTATGTTGTAAAACTGAAACTGCTGGTCCCTGTTTCGGATTTGCAACATCCACGACTTTCACATGTGCCATTAGCGTAGGTACATGGAAACACCTTGGTAGTTTTTCACCCAACAGTTTGACCTTTCACATAACTAAATGATATTTCTGCCCAGTCAAATTTTCTCCCCTGACTTTTGGACCTTGACTTAATCGATTCTAATCCTGAAACCTCATTTCTCTTCCTGGACCTTCCTCTCTTTCTTTGCTTTCTTCTTCTGTCTTTCTAACCCTAAATGTATAGCAACCACGCAGTAAGTTCAGAGGCTCTCTCTTGAAACCTAGATAGAGATCGATGATGAAAATCAGTTCAAATACGGTGGATTCAGTCTTTAAAATCTAAAATTATCATCAACAACCATTCGTTCTTGAAGATTTATCATGAATCCTTGAGAAGAGGTGAATCCATGAGAAGAGGTGATGAAAGTCATTATCAAAAGAGAAGTATGCTTTCCTCAACTAATTATTCAAAGTTATGTTACTTCAATGATTTGATTTGATTAGGGTTTAATCTGAGGATTTTCTTGATTTGTTTTTATTTGTTTGTTGACTGTGAGTGAACTTAGTTTTGATGATTTTGTTGGATTTATTAGGCTTTGTATGATGCCGAAGAATCAGTTCTTTGTGAGGATTTGGAGTGAAATTTAGTGAAAGGATCTTCTTGATGTCAAGTTCTGGATCTGTAAGATTGGTTTTTTTGATTTTGTTAAAATCAGTTCCCAGCCTTAATTTTGACCCTTCGAGCATCCCTATTTTTTCAAACAATGAAAACTGCGATTACTGTTATTTTGTTAGGGTTACTACAAGTTGCATACATTCCGCATTCCTCTATAGCTGCTTCAGGTGGTGTGATCGGTGGTGATTCCTTTTCTTCACATTTTTCTTTGGATGATCGAATTATTTTTCAGGTAACCAATTACTGAGGTCCAATGATGTCATTTACAGGTATCAATGATGGTATTTTATGCCCTAGATAGAGAGATCTGTACAGTTTTGTTCTGGAATCAATTTGGATTTTCATTTCCTGGATAGATTTTTGTGTGACTGGTTATACAAATTGTTTTTCTTATACACATGGTAATTGTCTTGTTAATTAGGTTGGATTGTTGGGTACGGCGAGGTCAATTCAAAAAGAACTTGATAAGATTGCTCAAGTTGCAGATACATTGAAACCTAAGGGTTTGAGTTATGTTTTGCAAGGTGAAAGTTCAAATCAGTGGATTCCGTTATTAATGCCATTTAACTTGACATTGAATCTCTCAATTTCTCGCATAAGTAACCAATCGCTCTTGATAAGAACTTTATCTTCTTTTACAAAGTAACATTAGCTGAGAAATACAGAGTTGGGTAAGTAATACTTATTGCTTTGATGTAATTACTGACTTTAAATTGCTTGCAGGTTGTTCTTGTTAATGGATGCATACCATCTTGATTTTTGGTTTTACTTTAAACTCTTGCAGCTGCTTTTGAAATATCATCAACTTATTTAACATATCATTTGCAGACTTGTTGAGTATGGTGTAACCTGCCAGTGAATAGTGGGGTAATGGATATATTTCTACGGTTATGCTATTATTGTTGAGGTTTAGCTCAGTCAGGTTTAACTTACTGATCCACGAGTTCAATGAGACGATGCCGCCAACAGAGTTACCACTGATATCAAACACTCTGAGACTTTGAAGCTTGGTGATGCAACTTGGTATCGGTCCGGTTAATCTGTTACGGTCTAAATTGAGTTGTTGAAGAGAAGTAGCTTCGCAGATTGAATCAGGTATGGGTCCTTGCAAACTGTTCTCCGTCAAGGACACATATTGTAAGCTTTTCATATTGGAGATTGAAGAAGGAATATAACCTGTTATGTCATTTGCAGAGAGGTCAAGATACTCCAGCCGTGAAAGATCAGAGATTGTCGCAGGCAAGGATCCCTTGATCGAGCAGTCTGACGCATACAGACTAACCAACGCAGGAGCATTATTCGATATGGAACTTGGAATGGATCCGTTTATACTAGTCGAAGAAATCCAAAGTTCTTGGAGTCTTGGCCAGTTACCTTCAAACATTGCTGAAATATTTACTTGGAGATGTTCGTTCTGTCTTACGTCAAGCCGTTTAATCTGAGGAAGGTAAGGATAGCAACATGTAAGCAGGCTGAATTATTTCGTAATCGAATTTATGGCTGCATTATTTTTCATATTTTAAACAGTGAGATAGCCAGTCATATCATTTATAGTATCTATATCTAACTTGCTGTAAATTGCATTTTGTACAGGCGTTTAGGCACTTGTATGTCCTTGCAATAGAAGCTTGCTGAGTGCAGACTGTTGACGTTGACACGGGTCTACCATTTTATGCGCCTATTGATGTAAGTTGGATTAACACACTATTGAAGAATGTAATGGAGTAATGGAACCACTGAGAAGAAATGAGAGAAGAATATGGATCCATAATTTTGAAGCCCTGCAAATTCTTTAGTAGACTGAAGCAGTAATCAGGTGATGGTTTAAACTTGTACTTAGGATTCTTTAGTGGACTTGAGCAGAAACCTTCATAAATACATGAGTTGCTTGCAGTATGTCTTTCCCTTTTATCTTCTTTCTTTTGATGTTAAAACATAGCACTTGGCTCTGTTTATGGATAAACATAGTAGTTAAAACAAATTTATGAAGTTCTTTTTCACTGTTATATCTTTGTTCAAGTTCTTTTTCATTAGTATAATAATTTATGAACCGTGATTTCTGGGTGGTTCCCCTATAAAAAAAAAGTACAGGGAAACTTTAATTTTGACATGGAAATTGGCCGGGAATGAGCCGAGAATTGGTCGGAACTGACCGGATTCTGGCTGAAATTCTCAGACCAAGAATAATGTTGACCAGGGCAAGACTATTTTTGACCGGGTCAAGATCTTGACCAAGTCAGGTCAAGGTCAAGTCAACTTTTTTTTTATCCTGTGACCAAGAATAGCAACAAAGTCTGCATGTTTCAAAAAAAAAAATTGAAACTGCTTGACTGTGTTGCGAAACTCGTTGACCCGTGTTTCAACCCAAAAATTGCAACAGGGAGTGAGCTGTTGCGAATTTTTGCATTGCCCTTGTTTGCAACAGTGGTAGACTATTTCAACCCCGATTTGAAACATTATGACTCTGTTGCTATACGCTAAATTTGGTGTAGTGTTAGTTTGGATTGGGTGGTGGAAGAGAAGAAAGGGGCTGATTTTGGTGGTGAAGGAAAGGAAGGGGTGGTGGAGGAGAGGAAGGGGAGGGAATGATTTTTTTTTCCAGTCGGTAGTTAATGGGTAGATATAATTAGGTTTAGGTTAGTATAATTAGAAAAGGGGTAATCTAGACATTTCAGTTAATAGTAAAAGGGTATTCTTGACATTTCATGCAGAAATTTAGCTGTCCCTTATCGGTGAGAGTCGGATGGAAAAATCAAAATAGTAGATCCAAATTCTTTTAGGTAGCCCCTAATGACGCAAGGCTAATTTGTTACCTCTTTTCTACTTTTCAACAAAAGCAATGTCTAATCCAAGCGGTACTCTTTTTATCTTCTTCTCGAGATATGATGATTTTTATGAATGATTGATGACGACCCTTTGGTTCATTTCGTTATCGAAGAATAACCCTAGTTTTGATGTGTCATTTTACCTGCAAATCTGTGGTTTTGCTTTGTGATTTGAACTCCTGTCCTGTTGGTTCTTAGGTACTAAGAAATTTCTGTGCTCAAAAACGAAAATGCTACAAGCCCCCGGATCACTCCTCCACTTCCCTCCCCCAGCTGATGTGTCATGGTGGGAGTGGTCCATTCCATTAGCCCCTGTAGTTTCCATGGGTGGTGTGGGTACGTAGGGACAATTTCTCAAGCTAAGCCAATGAAATTCTTACCACATAGTGGTGGAAGGAATAGGGAGTAAGGTGGGGGGTCTGTAGTCGTTTCGGCTCAGCTCAAAAATGTAAAGAACAGTGCTTTGGGGTCATAGTCATCATATATCTTGATTCATTGTGTCAATCAAAAAATCGAAAAGACCTAAAAAAGTGATTGATTTTTTTTTCTTTTTTTGTAATATTTTTGATAGGTTACTCTTTTTTGAGGTTTAGGGTTTATTGGTACAACAATGATATACTGACCAAGAGAATTGCCCACCTGTTGTCCTATTTTTCATCAGGATTAGAGACTCTGTGAACAAATCATTTTTGTTATTGGTATTTCCTGGATTTTAATCTAGATGAAAGAGAACAAATCATCATGTAAATAAGTTTGCGACTTTGGAATGTGTCTCTCATACCAAACCAATGGGCTACGTGCCCTATCATCAGGCTAACACCAGTCCCCTCTTGTGTCTTCACACTTTAATCTTTTGTCCATAGCTACGAACAAAAATCTGGAGTTTGTGAATGCTACACAAGAAGCCTCCTTCATGCATCATGCATTTAACCTCCCATGCATGAATATAGTAATTACAATTATTATGGCATGCACTGATTCACAGTTTCACATAAATGGACGACAACTGAGATAAAAATCACTCGGAACCAGAGAAAGTTAAAATGAATCCGGAAAAAAAAATCAACAAAGCCCAATTCTTACTTCCTTTTGTGTGTAGATTTGACGTCCATTGGTTTATGAGCCATTGGCGAAAACTAAATATGTTTATTTCATTGTGTCCGAATGAATCAAATCCAGTAAACAAAAAAAGGTCTCTCCTGTTAAAAATGAATTAGATAGAGTGTGTTTAGGGAGCTGGGAAGTTGAATTTAAGTATTGCTTTGGTTGCAGTAAGAACGAAGAGATAAGTCGAGAATAAAATTGACCGAGCAAAATTAACTATATATAACTGGAGAAGGACAGTTGTTTTATAAGTTATCTGGTGAGAAAATGACGGTTAATCATCTTCAATTATAGCTAAATCAGGTACATGGAGATAGCTGATTTTGGTCAATACCCATTGATCTAGAGGAGGAAGTCAATACGGTGAACTATGGATTTGAAATGAGACTAAATATACGAATATCTATATTATTTTGATGGCAACTCATATTAGTTAAAAATTTTAAACTCTGTTCCGAACAACACGAATAAATTTAGTTCCTATTGATTTCGATTTCTTATCATGGCTAAGAAAGAATTAAAAAACATATGTTTTCAAAATAAAGAGAGCAAGCTTTTCACAATAAAACACTGAATATTGTAGTAGTACTGCAGTAGCTACGATAATTATAGATTTGCAGTGTTTTATCCAACAATTTGTCCCAAAGAAGGGATCGATTGTAGAGATGGATTTGAAATTGGGATATACGCATGGGCTGGATTAGGGGAAGGGTTCTACTCTCCCTGAGTAGGGATTTGTTGCGGGAATTTCCCTGGTCAAGGTCAACAAATCATTTTCGCCATAGCTAAGTGAAGCATGTGAGAAATGTCAGAGGAGATGCTTAAAATTATTTAGAAATATTTCCATTAGTAAGACTATCGTCCTAGAAAAAGTGAGTCTTTTCATTTTCGAGAGGGAGCAATCACATTCACCGTGTTATTTTATTTCCCCCAACAGTATGATTCCTTCCACAAACATTTCAAGTTCAACTGCAGAGAATAGGTGTGGTAGTGGGTTCGACTCCATGCACATACAACTTTTTCTTTAGCAAAAAAAAAAAAGTTCAACTGCAGTACCAACGTATATTTCGCCAAACCCCACCAATAACAAATACATTATGCATGTGACTTATGTTTGATGCATTGTGAAATTTTACCATAATAAGAAAACAGGAAGAGAGTGTTAATTGGCTATGCAACAAAAAAAAAAAAAAATTGCACAAAGATACTGTAAAGCATTAAGCATAACGCCCGTTTTTAATGCAGTCACCATGTGGCTATAGATTGTGTGACTTGTGACAGTATGAGTCTGTGACTGATGAATGCCAACTTTGCTCTTTTGACTAGTGAATCTTCAGGATGCCTTTTCATAACTGAAACCTTTGTCCTGTCGATAAATAAAGATAAATAAAAGGAAACAAAGAAAGGGAAGTCATGAATTCAAGGTTTACAACAACACTTTCATGAGTCCTAAAAGCAATCAGTACTAAATGAGAATTTTGACAAGTGCGGTTAAAATCGAAATAATGACTACTTACAGAGCGACTTGCACTATCCAAGTTCAATCTCTCCAGCTTAATGAGGATCTGTCATCATCGGGTTTTTAGACAATGTCAATAGTGAATTTTGGTCATTGAAAATTCGAAACGCTTATAGCTCTTGTACATTTGTTTTTTTCGTTTTTGCCAACGTAGTCACACAATCGTTTATTCCTCAGAAGCTCCTTCCCTGCCCACTGCAGCTTGATCGCATCTTCTCGCAGCAGTTCCATGTCTGCAAATCCAACAGTATAGTTCAGTAAGCATTCATAGTGTTCAAAACCTCAAAGACTATTCGCTGAAGCCTAAAGGGCTCAATGTTATGAATTGGGCCGTCTAGCAGCACAGTAGTAAGATATGAATTCCTAATTTGTTCACATTAGTACTTGCTACAATACAATGACATTGAGGTTATGGTTATACCAGAATATAGCTTCTGTAGTTGATTGGAATCAGAGAAGCCCATACACTGACTCTTCATAACTTCTCGTTCTATAGTCTGGATATAGTCTCTCAGTACATGAGGTGATAGAGGTCGTTGGTTGGGGGTAATATCCTGCACGAACAGCCGGCACCTTTTTAACAACCAAGAAAAACAAGATGTGACAAAGCCACTTTGAAGACAATGACTAAACGAGGGTTAGCATGAAACCTTAGATGCATAAGCTTGGGCTTCTGATAAAGCCCTAATTACAGACCTTGGTACATCTTCATGACATCATGGCTCCTGCACTCAATCTAATTCGATTCCGCAAGAAATTTCTTAACAAATAATGCCGTGAGTCTAAAATATACCTTGATGACAATTTTGGAATTTAGAAATCTACTAACAACAATCATATTTTCAAATGTCTGCACATTGTGTGGATACAACAGGAAAGTGTCTGCACATTGCGTAGATTCTTACACTTTTTTGCTCATTCGCATCATGCCAACATTCCAGATTTCAGATACTATACGTCTATACCAAGCACGGCCTGGTGCTTAATCATATGTTAAAAATGCAAAATAAATCCTAAACCTCATAAAAGAGTAACCTATCCCGAAAATCAAAATAATTTTTTTTTCAATCAATTCTTTTGGTAGTCTTTTCCAGTTTTAATTGACTATGACCCAAAGCACTGTTCTTTACATTTCTTAGTACCATCAGGAGTTCACATTACTGAGCAAACACAGATTTTCAGGTAAAAGGACACATTGAAACTAGGGTTATTCTTGGATAAGGAAATGAACCAAAGGGTCGTCATCAATCATTCATCAAAATCATCATCATATCTCAAAAAGAAGATAAAAAGAGTACCTTGAGTTAAAATCATCATCATATCTCAAAAAGAAGATAAAAAGAGTACCTTGAGTTAAAGGCGTAAATTGTGTCATGCCAGCATGTTAATGGCACATCACATCACGCTAAAATTTGGGCACAGCACGCAGGGGCGAATCCACCCTTAGACAAGGGTGTGCAATTGCACCCCCTTGTTTTCTCAAATCTCCATTAGCACCTTTTTTTTTACAAGCCAATTTTCTTTTTCTAGCCTAATTTGCACCCCCTATGAAAATCTTAGGTGCACACCCTTGTTTTTTCTCTCTTATTTGCTTCAATAATACCAAAATATCAACTCATTTTTTTGTTTGCACCCCCTCTCATTAAATCCTAGATTCGCCCCTGACAGCACGACACGGCATGCGACAAAGCACACCACAGCACAGGCACAGCAGGCTAACTTAGTGTGTTGTGCCGTGCTAGACTAATCGGCAGCACGGCACAACACAGCACGCGGCACAACACAGCACAACACTCGGCATGGCTAAGCACGACACATCACGTGTAAAACACGGCACAGTGCACTACATTACATGTGTATTTCATAAAAAAATGAAATCTACCTACTTATTATCATTATATTTTTGTTATTTTGATTAAATTTATGACAATATATAATATCTAATTTTATTAAGTGATAAAAAAAATATTTAGAAATGTAATTAATGTTGTAAAGGTGTCTATTTGACGTTCATTTGGTAGAAAAACAAATAACGATACAATTTTTATAACATAAAATTCTACTTATCTTTTTTTTTGTTAATAAAGTTGTATATTATGCAGTATATAATATTAAATACAAAATTTTAATTATTTTTTTTCAAAATTTATTATAATTAACTTGATAATAATAAGATTATATGCTATTAAAATATTTAAAAAACATTTTAGAATGACGTAAATTTAGTGTGCCAGCACAGCACGACACCCACAACACGCTTATTCGTGTGCCATACCGTGCTTTGCTTTTGACTAAAAAAGCACAGCACGCACCACGTTAAAATCGTTGGCACAGCACAACACGACACATGGCACGTAAAAGCACGCCTTCGTGTGCCGTGTGCCATGCCATGCCGGCACGTTTTACACCTCTACCTTGAGTTTGACATTGTTGTTGCTGGAAAGCAAAGCAGAAAACAGGTAATGAATCTTGGATACTATTAGGCTGTAGATTTCCGTGACATCTCTGACTATCTCTTCTACTTGTTTGCTGCACTCACACTCGTACAGAAACTGTTGCTTTTCCTCGACATCCTTCACTTGTATTTCCACCATTTTATTTAAGGGAATATTACAGGGAAGTCATACTATTAGGGACCGATTTACAAAAGCATCACAGTGATACTAACATTCTACAAATCAGTCATACGGCGTCAAGTTTGGAAGAAAAGTTAGTGTGGTCCCAAATGTAAGAGTTAAATCAGTAGGTAAATTGACCGAGTTATCCCTCAATAAAGGATTTTACAATCATAACCTTGGGTTAATAGCAGATTTAAATCTCGAGAAAAATCTGACGGATGGATGCAAACCCTAGGGATATAACCCATATTAATCTTCTTGTCTCTCTCTTTTACCACCGCAACTTTCTCTTTCTTTCTCAGTTCTTTCTCTAGAGAAAAAATGGCGATTGAATAAGAGGAGGCGATGTAAACTACATGATTTAGTGATTAGAAGATCGATTTTGCCTTAGGGTTTACTGTGTTATGTGTTCTTTGGAAGGATACTTAGAAGAAGAGGTTTAAAAAACTGAGATTGGTTTCTGTTGACGAACAAAAGGTGAAATAAGAGAAAGAAGAGAAAGAAATTGATGAAGAGATTGACAATAATGTATACCAGAAGCACGAGTTTATTTGATTTAGTTTCTTTTTTTGAATGTCTTCTGAAACCCTAATTTTTGAATTTAGGTTTTTTTTTAGAAACAATGATTATAGATGTAATTGTCTGGTAAATTGATTGTGTTTTTTAACTTTTGTGCATAATTGAAGCTTAATCGATTGTGTTTTTGTAATTCTTGTGCATAATTTGGGCTTAATAGATTGTGATGATGGGAGATTGATTAGTAATCAGTTAGAAGTGGTTCTGTGGTGGTTCTGTGGTGGTTACGCTTCAGTTCAGGTTGTGTTGGTGGCTTCAGGATTGTGTTGGTGGTTTCAGGGTTGTGATGGTTGTTGTGTGGGTGGTTCAGGTGTTGAAGAACAGGTGGCCGACGTCCAGATTCAGGCAGACGACGTTCAGATTCAGGGGAGGGGGTTCTGGGTTCTGGTTCTGGTTCTGAGGTTTCAGGTTCAGTTCAGGGTTAGGTCAGGTGGAAGGGGGTTCTGGTTCTGGGTTCTGGGGTTTCAGGGTTCAGTTCAGGGTTAGGTCAGGGTTTGTTTCAGGTCAGGGTTCAGGGTTCATCAAGTGTGGTTGAGTTAACAAGAAGGGTAAGTTAGGCAGAATTAATCACTGTTTTTTGCTAAATAGTTAACTCGGATGGATTGTGATGGTTTTGTAAAACCTAATTTAAAGTATGACCATTTTGTAAACGTTAATATTAAAGTATGACCATTTATTAATTGTCCCTTTATTTAATTTTCCTTGTCCGCTGCACCTACATTCACACTGCTTATACCCCAATTTCTCGCGGAACGCCGTCAACTTTTCTCTTTTTCTTTTTCCCGTTAACTGTACGGGTACAAAATTACATCAACTTTTGTAAGGGGTTGGCGAGTACAGGCCGAGTAGCATTTCCTTAACATAATACTCCCTTCGTCCCTTTAGAATAAGTTAATTAGTATATAACTTCTTTAACATAATATTCGCTAAAATAATGAAGTTCTTTGATTTCAGTTAGGTTGGTACCGGCTAAAAGAAAATAATAATCTCTAAGTTATATATACTATATCCAAGTTTTATAACAATACAAAAAAAATTCCTATTTTACCCCTCGTCTTATTCTCAATACATACTACAATTTTCCATAAATCATAAGTAAGGTTATACACGTCAAAATGCATCCTCGAATTTGAATCTCGCCTATCCAGTAAAACTAAAAAATTTCATTTTCCGCATATAAAATAGGGTTGGAGCCACGGAGGGAGTATATTTTATAGATTGATTAATAAAGATAGGTATCGAAATTAGCAGGGCACGTACCAGTGACCAACGATCATGACCTTTTAAGATTTATTTGTCCTATATGAATTTGTACCATCTCGAAAACATAGTATTAGGCATTTAGGAAAACTAGATTTCTTCACCATATTTGTGGGGTCTAAAAAATCACAGTCGGCACACCGATCGTGCATGCTAATTTGTATCGTAGTCATGTCGACTTTGATTTTTCTAGACCCCACAAATGTACTGAGGACCCAACCACATCTTCGTATTTACAGAGCAATTGTTTTTCATTTGATTTCCAGTTGTGTACCATCGTGTCATTCATCTATCATCCGGGAAGAGAACCGAGCATTGGGCCCTTTACGATTGAACTATTTTCTTTCGAAATAACAAAGTATAGATTTTACCGCTTGAATAAATAAACATAATGAAACTTGATTAGTGAACAATCGTCATGATAGTTGACTAATGAACAAATGTCAGGAATGTTTTCAATCTTTACACATACACCCAATCACATGGAAAAATTTATTTGATATATATGATTGATATTAAGAGAACCTCGAATCTGCAACATTTTTATTCCTAGGCCATCTTGATTAGTAAGTCAGTTTACTCTAACATCACAGATCTCTTTTATACTGGGTATGATATATCAAAGAACTGGCTATATAAGTGACGCACGCATAGGTGATTTCGAGTAAGATTACAAATTCACACCATTGATCCATTCTATTTATAATCACACAAGGAGATAAAATGGAT
>JAJJMA010135299.1:0-12234 GCA_023529015.1 Papaver nudicaule
AGAAGTTTGTGAGGTAATCATTGTATTGCAAAAGCAAGCTTAGTGAGATTGTGAGCGTGAAAGAGATAATTGTAATATTGTCTTGTTCATAATCTAGAGAAGATATCTTTCTTCGTAATTCTGTCTTTGTGCTACGTTTTACCTATCTTTCGTCTATAGTTATTTTGAATTCCGCCCTAATAACTCTATTCATCAAGAGTACAAAGATTATACGTATCAAGTTGGTATCAGAGCTTAGTTAGCTCCTTTTTAGGGAAGTACTGTGGTTTATGGTCTTCACTAGATCTCTCTACAAGAAGCTTGGTGAGTTACTCGTAAAGCAGGAAGACGTTAAGAGTACGAGGAACCCTAGGATGAAGACAAGCGATGAACCTAAGGGTGATGATACTCCGAAGACTACTGAGGAGAAGGTAGCTACGTACGCTACAAACAAACATGAAGTTAATTCAAGACACTATTAAAGAGTTGAAGGAATGTATTTTTTCCAATACACCCGAGCCGAAGAAAAAGAAGAGTAAAACTCCATCTGAGGTTGCGGATGATGAGGAAGAAGAAGATGAACCAGAGGATGAGGAAGAAGAATATCTAGGGGATGAAAAAGAAACTAAAGAACCTAAAGAAACCAAACCTCTTGGTAAGAAACAGAATAATCTGAAAATCGATTTCCATGTTGAAATTCCACACTTTGATGGGAGTATCGACATAGAGAAATTAGATGATTGGATAGAACGTCTAGAGACGTATTTTTCCTTTGACAAGTTTAATTCAGGAAGAAAGATTGCTTGTGCGACATTGAAGCTACAAAAGCATGCTCTTATATGGTGGAAGGCTTATAGAAGACAAAACCAGGGAGCATTGTCGTGGAAGAAGTTCAAGGAAGTTATAAGGAAACAGTTTTATCCGGTTGGATACCTTGAGGAAAGATGGCTCAAGTGGTACAACTTGAAGCATGCATACAACCAGTCCGTGCAAGAATATACTTCTGAATTTCGGAACCAAGCTATGGTGTTGGATTTAGACTTAGGGGATAATGCTATCTATATGAAGTATATCTCCGGGTTCCATGAGTATATACGGAAGGAGTTAAAGATGTTTTCAGTCGATACTATCGCTGAAGCAAGTGTAAAAGCCCATGCCATTGAAGGTAGGCTTAAGAAAACTGACTCTAAGGGAAACCCGAAGGTGAAATCTGGAGGTACCAGCGTCAAAGGAGGTGAAAGAAGCAAAGACGAAGGGAAGTTCAATGACAAAGGAGGTTTGTCTTGCACACATTGCAAGCAACGGGGCACGTAGTAGACAAGTGTTGGGAGAAGCATCATTATCTTAAGCCAAGAGGGATACATAACAGAGAAGCCAAGAAGACCAGACTCGTTGCTCAGACTCCACAAGAAGTTCAAGGACTGACGAAACCTAACTCGAAGCTTTCTCTTATGACGGGAGCAAAAGAAGGACCTACAAGAGATGATCCTAGGGAAAGACTCTTCATTGTGAAGATGCAAGTTAAGACAACATTGGTTGATGTCGTTGTTGATCCGGTCAGAAGAATTTACTTTCAAATTCTTTGGTACAAAAGCTAGGTTTGAAGACATTCAAGCATCCAAATCCATATCCATTAGGATGGCTCCAAAAGGAAGGAGGGTTACAAGTTTCGCAGCAGTGTACGTTCAAATTTGCTCTAGATGAGTCCTACATCGACGATGTTACATGCGACGTGGTACCTTTGGACGTGTGTCAAGTTGTACTAGGAAGTCTTTATTTATGGGATAGAGATGCTACTCTATATAGAAGAGAGCAGAAGTATACCTTTGAGAAAGAAGGTGAGACTTATGTAATTCGGGCTATAGAGTCTCCCCTTGTAGGAGCAAGTATGATTACAACAACTCAGGCTAAGCGGTTGGTGAATGCTAGTACAAAGTTTATTCTCCTTGTGATCTGTTCTCTAGAGGAGAAGCCGAGTAAAGTTTGTTTATCTACTTTGTCTAAACAACAAGAAGCCGACCTAGATAGGTTGAAGTTGAAATATGAAGATTTGTTTTCAGAAATCAAGGGGTTACCACCAAATAGGAGTGTGGAACATGAGATCATGTTGATGGGAGAAAGTTCTCTACCTAATGTAGGGCTCTACCGCACATCCGTGGAAGAATCCGAGGAGATAAAGAGACAAGTCTTAGAACTTCTAGAGTTGGGAGTTATAGTACCTAGTGCTTCACCTTGTGGATCATCCGTGTTGTTGGTGCCGAAGAAGGATGGAGGCTGGAGTATGTGTATAGATTATCGAGCCTTGAACAAGATCACTGTCAAGAACCGCTACCCGTTACCACGGATATATGACATGATGGATCAATTGGAGAGTGTTCGAGTCTTTACAAAATTGGATCTTAAATCTGGTTATCATCAAGTGAGAGTGCGAGAAGATGATACATGGAAGAATGCTTTCAAGACCAAACAAGGCTTGTTCGAATGGTTGGTGATGCCGTTTGGTTTGTGTAATGATCCAGCGTCGTTTATGCGTTTGATGAATGATTTGTTACGACCCTTTATAGAAGATTTTGTCATTGTTTACTTGGATGATATCCTCGTATATAGCAGAACTTGGGAGGAACATCTTGTTCACGTTGAGAAGATATTTCAAGTGTTACATGAAGGCCAGCTAAAATTGAACGAAAAGAAGTGTGAGTTTGTAAAAGAAGAGTTGGTATATCTCGGTTTCATTGTGGGTGGTTGGAAACGTAAGATTGATCCAAGGAAGGTTGAGGTGATCACTAAGTAGCCAAGACCTAGCACGGTGACTGAAGTCAGAAGTTTCTTGGGAGCTTGCACATACTTGTGCAAGTTTATTAAGCATTTTTCTAGTATTGCTGGGCCACTACATGGTATGACAGGGGCTAAGGCAAAGTTTGATTGGCAGCAGACCCATGAAGAAGCTTTTCAGTTACTTAAGAAGAAGATTTCAGAAGCACCAGTATTAGCTTTGCCTAATTTACAACGTACTTTTGAAGTTGAGTCAGACGCTTCTAATTATGCATTAGGAGGAGTGTTGCTACAAGATGGTAAACCAGTGGAATACCATTCAGAATTGTTCTCGGGTGCTATTAAAAACTATCCACGACAAGGAATTTTATGCCTTGTATCAATGTGTGAAACATTGGAGAGTGTATCTCTTAGGTAAAGAAGTGGTAGTGCACTCGGATCATAAGATATTGGAGTATCTACATGCACAAACCAAGTTACAACAAGCTCGACACATGAAGTGGATGTCCTACTTGATGGCATTTCATATAATCATCAAGTACAAGAAGGGAGTTACAAACAAGTTGGCCGATATATTGTCAAGACCGCCAGTTAGTTTGTTGGTGGCTATGAGAATTCAGCCAATTGTTCCTCAAGAGTATGCGGAGTCATACACATCCAGTAAAGACTTCAAGAAGGTGTTAGAGAAGGTAAGAGGTGGTTTGAAAGGTGAGTTTGAACTCCGAGATGGGTTATTATACAAAGGTCAGTTGTTATGTATTCCAGAAGATGGATATAGGTTGCAATGGTTGAGAGAAGCACATATATCCCGAGTTGCTGGACACTTCGGGATGAATAAAACGCTACTTAACCTACGACGTTATGTCTTTTGGCCAAAGATGAAAGATGATGTGGCTAAGTTTGTTCGAGGTTGTAAGTTGTGTTGCACATCTAAACCCTCAAACAAGAAACATGGGTTGTATCTACCATTACCGGTACCATCAATACCTTGGAAGAGTATTTCTATTGATTTCCTTGGTGGATTACCGAAGACCAAGTCGGGTCATGATTACTTGTTCGTTGTGGGTGACCGGCTCAGCAAGATGATTGCATTGATTCCATGTACAAAGACGGTGACAGGAGCGGGTGCAGCAAAGCTCTTTTTCGATCATGTGTGGAGGCATTTCGGGTTACCTACCTCAATTATTTCTGATAGGGATAGTCGGTTTCTTAGTCACTTTTGTGATTCTTTGTGGAGGATGATGGACACTAGGTTAAAGAAGAGTATAGTTTTTCATCCACAAACAGACGGGAAGACAGAGGTTGTCAATAGGACTATGGTTCACATGTTACGGGGATATAATTCTAAGCATCCTAAGACTTGGGATGAGAGCCTACCATATCTACAGTTTGCTTTCAATAGAGCGGTTCACAGTTCTTCAGGGAAGTCTCCTTTCGAGACGTGTTATGGCTACTTACCGCCTAGTCCTTTCGATTTGGTGTTTTCAAGTGATACAACAGTTGGAGGAAAAGAAGGAAGTGAGAGACAAAAGGCACATAAGTTCTTGGAGAAGATTTCTCAAATTCATGCGACCGTTGAAGCACAATTGAAGAATCACAAGCCAAGTACAAGGCAAAACATGACAAGCATCTTGTTCCTTGTAATTTTGGTGTTGGTGACATGGTATGGTTGAAGTTAGGAAAGGAAAGGTTGAAAAGGGAAGGTAAGAAGTTGAAGCCATTGAGGTATGGATCGTTTCGTATTCTCGACCAGATTGATGACAATGCCTTTCGTCTCGATTTACCACCTTATCTAGGAATGTACTCGGTCATTAATGCCGAATACTTGAAGTTGTTTGAACCACCGTTACTGGATGATGATGGGGATGACAAGATGATCTTACCGCGCGTAGAAGACTTATGGTTCGATCGAGAGGAGCCGCTGAAAGAAGATTGCATTTTGGAGCGAAGAGTGACTAAGACACGGCAAGGAGAAAGAGAAGCTTTCCTAATTGGATGTCAAGGTCAAGTTCCCAGCAAGGCTAAGTGGTTCAACATGGAGAAAGGAACTCTCGAGTTCCCTAACCTCCAATTCTAACTCTCACTGGAATTCAAGTTCTTAAAGGGGGGACCCATGATACAGGTGTATCCTAGTCTCTTTAGGAACTTAGTCGACCTCGAGTTAATTGAGGGAAGAACTCTATTTAGGAAAGGATTCCTATATAGAGAAGTATTCTTTATAAAGAAGGATTCTTAGATTAGGAAATAGATTCCTAGGAGGTTTTGGGGAAACCCAAACCACTATATATAAAGGTGCCTAGCTCATAGCTAAAACACCGGAGGCATCTAGTAAATCTAGAGAAGAAGTTTGTAAGGTAATCATTGTATTGCAAAAGCAAGCTTAGTGAAATTGTGAGCGTGAAAGAGATAATTGTAATATTGTCTTGTTCATAATCTAGAGAAGATATCTTTCTTCGTAATTCTGTCCTTGTGCTACGTTTTACCTATCTTTCGTCTATAGTTATTTCGAATTCCGCCCTAATTACTCTTGTTATCAAGAGTACAGAGATTATACGTATCATTGAGGGTCGTAAAATCGTGGATGATACTCTCATATCAAATGAGTTAGTGGATTCAAGACACAAGTATGGCAACTCAGGTATCATTTGTAAGATTGATCTTGATAAGGCATTTGACTTTAACTGGAAGTATTTAGAATGGCTAATGTAGAAAATGAGGTTTAAAAGTAAATGGTGTAAGTGGTTCAAGTTTTGCTACTGAACATCTTGTTTTTCTGTTGTCATTAATGGCTCTGAAAATGAGGTTTGAAATTAAATTGAGAGTTATGCAAGGTTGTCCGGTCTCTTCTTTGTTTCAACATTGCAATGAAAGGGTTCTAAAGATATATGGATAGGGCGGCAAACCTATATATTTCCAGTGGCTTTTCAGTAACTCCTTCTAGCACTATTGTAAAAATATTGTGTCATCTACACTAAGCAGATGTCACAATCTTCTTTGTGGATAATAAAAAGGAACAATTTGTAAATTTGTTATCTCCTTTAAATTGTTTTGAGTTCATTGCAAGACTTAAGGTAAATACATTTACAACAAGGATAGTTGTCATTAGAGTTGTACGGGAACTCGCTACTTGGGAAGAGGAGTTCGGATGTGCAACAAACGAGTTACCTTACTTAAGCATGTCATTGGGTGCTAAATAAAACTCAAGAAAGTTTTATGTAAGGCTTTCTGTTTGGAGACAGAATACAATTTCAGTTACAGGGGGCAAACTTGTTAAACTGTAATGTATTCTCACTTCGTTTCCCATGTATTATTTCTCTTTATTCAAGGCACCGGTTTCTGTCACAAAAGTTCTTGAAAAAAAATTGAGGCACTCTTATGAGAGTATAAATCAGGTTCAAAGGTCTCTTGGGAACTAGTTTGTGCTACTAAGGAGAAAGGTGGCTTAGGAGTTTGTAATTTGAAAATGATGAAGTTAACAATGCTTGCAAACTGGTGCTGAAGATTTGGGGTAGAGAAGAACAAACTTTGGTGTAAAATTATCATGGATAAGTATGGCTCAGATTTCTTCCATCGGATTCCAGATAAGTGGAAGAGACACATGGGGTTTCTTGTTGGAGAGTTATAACTGATACTTCTAATTTGATTAGTGAAAACTCTTCTCTTATTATTCATTCAGATAGACAAACTTCTTCTGGATTTATAGGTATAAAAGAGATTTTTCATTAGCATCAAACATCCCTAACCTCCATAAGATTTCAAAGATTAGAAACTCGAAAGTTGATGACATGATAACTTCTGAAAGAAGTTGGAGGTTTGATTTTAAAAGAATTCTGAACAATATGGGGGTTAATCAATTAGCTGAACTGCTGGTTATAATTGGATATAATTCACCTATCTTAGATACTCCACTAGACACAAGACGATGGGGCAATTAATTCATGGATTTGGCATTTTCAAGCTGAAGTCCTTATATTCTAAGTTAGTTTTCTTCAGTTGGTTAAATGATTATCCTCATAGCTCATATGGAAGGCTTTTATATATACCCCCTAAGATATGCTTCCTTCTGTGATGCTTAATTCATGTAAGACTGAACACCATTGACATAATACAACGCAAGGGTATTGAACTCTGTAACTCCTGTATTATGTGTGGCAATGATATAAAGACGCAAAATCATTTTTTTCTTCAGTGTAAGGTTGCACACAAAATACGGTACATGTTGCTCCCAAATAACTGTGGGCACGGGCCGTCTATACGTAACTCGTTTACATCAGTATCTCCCTGCTGACATCAGTTTTTTTTTCTCTAGTGAAGGTAATTACGCTTGGATTTTTAATTCATGTTCCAGTCATATGGAATCTTTGGAGGGAAATGAATTGTCAATCCTTTGAAGATAAATGCATCTTTTAAATTGATGCTAAATTGGGTTTGGAAGCTAGATCTCTTGTTCTTACTTAGGTTGTAGCTGCAGGAAAAAGAATTCATCTCAACTTCACATCAACAGGTAAGCAATTGGAAGACAATTTTTATGTAATTTTTGTTTTCATTTCATCTACCTATGGTAAAGAACTTGTACATTCTTCTACTTCAATATCTTCTCTATTTTGATCAAAAAAGGAATCAAATACTATAAGAATATATATTACCTGCAACATGTTGAATGATTTGGATGAAAGGAAACCGAAGAGGTTTTTCGCCAATATCTTCGCAGGTAGATGAGGTGGCCAAGAAGATTTAAACACAGATTTATTCGTGCATGGAAAGGGACCAAGGGTGTGTTGGAAGATACGAATGGCCTGTTGTGCTTTGAGAAAGAGTGTGCAAATTATGTAAATAGAATGAATATTCCAAGTATTGATAGGCTAGCAAAGTAAGTCAGGGGTACAAAAACTAATGTTCAAGATATTCAACGTTTTACTGCAAAACATATATTACTGCATTCCCTTAGACAACAGATGCATTTGTTTAACTCTTTGTAATTTTTAATTTAATTTCATGTTTATTAAAATAACATAAGCAATTTAAACGAATTGTTAAAATTTTGATCAGAGATCATGATAAAAAGGTAAAAATAAATTTATAAGTGATAAACATACCTCTGATTAGACTTCTAGTACAAATAACGATTCACAATTGCGCTAACATCATGTAACGCTAACATCATTGAGAAGAATACCAAACTTTTGAAAGAACTTGACACCTAATCGAAGGCCATCCTGCATTACATATACCATACGTCGTCTTAGGCATCCCAAATTCGGGGAACTACATGATGCCACCTACAGTTACAACAATTAGAAAATATGTTTTAACGCAGAGGCATAATTACCTTAGGTACCAATTAATCGGGAGAAGTGATATGAAACTCAACTGTAAACAAATTGGAATTGGTTGGAACTTGGAAATATGTATTCTATTTACCATTAATGTCAGATTGCATCAACGAATTGATTACAACTGAAAAGTATAATTACAAAAACTAGTTGTTGAGCTGAGTAAGAAACTGTACAACCTCTGCCATAGAGGGTCAGGCGTTACGTTCCTCTTGTACACATTGTTGTGCAATTTTAAGAACTTCTTCCACTCCATTACCTAAAGATTTCTGCACGACTGGGGCAAGGGCAGCTGCTCCATGAAAGTTCTTGTTGAATAGTGGCTGGGCGTGCAATAAGTGTTTGATACGTCAAGAAACACAAACTTGATGAGATAGCTAATAGATTATTATCATTCAACACAAAGGCTAGGAAAGAAGATGAGTGTATGGTGCGAAGATGATAATTAGTTTTTTCACCAATGGCTTTCTACACCATCCGATGTAGAAAAATATCAACATCAAAATATGATTCCATATGTATATGATACCTAAGTTAAGCATTTGATCAACGCGTCCTTTCTTCTTAATAATAAAATGGAATTCAAGTTAAGATGAATGGCTATGAAAGTACAAGCCGCATCAAAAGTCAATGACTCAAAAAACAATTATTAGCTGAAGTTGTTTTATTTGTATTGTTAGAAGTTTGTTGTTCTACAAGGAGGATAAGAATTTCTAATTTCGTTATCATTGTTTGTAAATTCATTGAAGATTGCCCTATAGGTTCCTATTTTCCACTTGCAGAACTAAATACGACAATAAACATGTGTGATTCGTAAGACACTAAATTGTGTCTAGCAAAAGTTTGGTTATCTTATGTTCTCTTTTGTATTTCCTTGAGCTACGAAGATACCATTACCAACTACCTCATAAACAACTTAATTATACTTGTGGGCAGTAGATTTTGTGGGTTGATATTACAAGTAATAATAAGATGTTAGATGTTATAAAAACAGTAGGAAAGCTCATGAGTTGAGTAAGCATCCTTTTCATTTGATTCCTCGTAATAGAAAACAGAGTAAAATATATCAGAGTATCTAGTAATACCTTAGATATACGAGCATAATTATCAAGTTTGCAAACTCATCCCCTATTGTCATTTTGTCAATCACTTAATCTTTTTCTTTCTTAAAGACCAATGTTTTAAAGAAATAAAAGAAAATCATATCAAGTAGAAGAATACAAAAATAAGATATTCATTTGGAAATATTCATAAGCAAAAATGTGACTCATATTATAAGAAATTGAGTTTTAAATACGTAAGAACTTTTTTTTATATAATTAAGTTAGTAAAACTGATATGTACATTCTTCTGAACTTTTTTGCAGCAAAGAAAACAATAGAGTGGTGAATGAATAAAGGTGTTGGATCAATCAGAGAAAAAAGATAAATAACTGAGTAAATTAAGTTCTTACACACTGCTTTGTTAATCAAGACATATAGATTAAGAGCTAATTAAGATGTATGTTTCCTAGTGTCTATTAATGGTGATAGGTAGAGCAGATAAAGAATTATTATGCCAGATATAAGAAAATTAAGATATAAGGAGTTGAGTTGATGAAAGCATCAGAAGCACAAATTGAGAAAGTTAAACTTAAAGATACTATTTTCTCTATTTTATTGGGAGGTTTCATCAACCTCTCCGTGACTCAAACATCACTGGAAAAGTACTGGATGCTGATGGTTTTGGTGAGCCTTTTGTTATTAGGAACCAAACTAATTGCATATACTTCATTCAACCAGGGTCGGTTCTGAGGCAGTGCAGAAAGTTTGCCGCACAGGGCCCGGTCCCGACGAGGGCCTTCTTTTTCCCTCTAAATGTCGCATGTACTCTACTACTCCAAGCCCATTTGTTCATATAATTTAACTTAAAACGAGGCCAATTTCTTTCTGTTTTCTCACCTTTTTCACAAATATCACTTAATGATGGGGGTGACTAACGGACCGATGGATCCAGATTAGGGGTCACCCGCATCCAATCCGTCAAAACCGCAGATTTGAGATTTCCACTCGCATCCAGTCCAATCACCAGCAAATTTGACATCCACGAGCGAATGGGCGTTGTGTACTGGGTGCGGGTGATCCGTCAACTTTACTTATTTCTCATAGAAAAGAAAATGGATCAAAAACTTTGATTACTGAAATTTGAAGAGTCTTCCCAATTTCTCGTGTTCTAAAGGTTCCAATCAGGATGACCATCTATCAATGCACCAGGTTTTCTTAGGATCATAGCCCAAGCCCAAGACCAAAGCCCAGGTAACCAGAATGTCGATGAGAGCGTATCCGACAAACTCATGCTGGAACCGTATTATCTATCACCTGTTCCAATTTCAGCCATAGCTTATGACTTCTTGAATCAGAGAAAAAACTTAGATGATTTACAAGCTCCCAGTTGTCGTCATCCAGAGGCCACTCCTCCTTCGGTTGAAAAGAAAACAAGATGACAATATTTTGGACTTCAATTTGCAGTTGGAATAGTGACAGGTTTTACTGCCACTGTATTGATTTGCTTCATGTCTGGAAAATTGATCCTGGAGGTTAAGCTTGGTTGACAAAGCATATAGCCTACGAATAGGTAATTATAAATAGTGATGCATGGTTTTCATATTTCTAACAAATACTATAATACTCTATAACCTGGTGGCTTCTAGCCTTACTTGTGCATTCTAGTCGTAGAACTCATAGTTGTTGTTGTTGCAGCAATATCTGATTGTTTAATTTCTGTCCTTTGAACTTGATCTATATATGATTGTAAGTTGTGATTGGATATATTCCTAGTCTGTCAGAACTGAGACTTGCAGTAGAGTCGCACCCCTGCAGACCTGTCTGATAACATTGAATGTCTACATTGCTTACGGTTTGAATTCAAGATTGAATTAAGAGAAAGATAAGATTTTACAAAGGATATCAGTGAGTTTATATACTCACAGTCAAGACTCAAAACTCTCGACTACATTTCTCTCACACGTGCAAAGCACACACTCACAATACAGACTGACCTTACACTCTCAATACACCTCACACACTTGCACAGAATTATACACAGACTCATGCCATTACTGTCAACCCGGATAGGATATATTCAGTACAGGCAATACCACAAGAAAACTACCCCTTTTTTTTAATTCGTTTCTATCGAATCAGTCATAGACATTACTTGCATTCACAGAATTGAGCTAGTACCCAGGTTTGACATTACCTTGTAAACAGTGCAGTGTGACATACTACTTGTTTGGCAGAGCGCTTTCAAACATGTTATATGCGGACAAATAGACAGCTCTAGACAAGACAAAAGACAGGAAGGTGGAACATCAGGAGAAAGGCAAAGACTTTCTTACAAACTGCTCATTGCAAAAAAAGTAAGGTGCTCATTAGTTTAGTAGTCAATGGAGGTAGTTGTACTTGAGTCCTTCGATGAAATTTCCGTCTTGAGTATACGAAAGATGCAGAGTTCATTCTTGAAATTTCTATTGAATAATATGCAAGTATGCTTGTGATACGTATAATCTCTGTACTCTTGATGACTAGAGTTATTAGGGCGGAATTCGAAATAACTGTAGACGAAAGATAGGAATAACGTAGCACAAGAACAGAATTACGAAGAAAGATATCTTCTCTAGATTATGAACAAGACAATATTACAATTATCTCTTTCACGCTCACAATCTCACTAAGCTTGCTTTTGCAATACAATGATTACCTCACAAACTTCTTCTCTAGACTTGCTAGATGCCTTGGGTCTTCGGTGTCCTAAGCTATGCGCTAGGCACCTCTATATATAGTGGTTTGGGTTTCCCCAAATCCTCCTAGGAATCTATTTCCTAATCTAAGAATCCTTCCTTAAAAAGAATCCTTCTCTATATAGGAATCCTTTCCTAAATAGAGTTCTTCCCTCAATTAACTCGAGGTCGACTAAGTCCCTAAAGAGACTAGGATACACCTGTATCAGCTTGAGTTCATTCTTCCTCCTCTAGGCTAATCTCTTCTTTGTGTTTGATGTCCTGAGGTTTGTCAAAACAGTTTTGACTAAGTTTTCTTGTATTCCTTGGTTGATTTTGATATGGGTGTTGTAGAGTACTATTGGAAGTTGTTTGCATTTTTGGTCATTTTCA